>SKCR01038078.1:0-62234 GCA_019454045.1 Zanthoxylum bungeanum
TATATTAAACGAGATTGGATTTCGACGCGGAATGAAAATTAGATTTTAATTCGGGCGAACGAGTTAATTTAGAATTAATTCGTTAGTGATGTGAATAGTGATTTCGCTAGGTGTAATCATTTAATTACGACACAACGTAAAATTCATTAATTTGGAATTAGCGAACCTGAGCCCGAGATTATTTGCGAGCGCATTCGCATTTCGAATTAAAGTGCGGCACGTAAGTCAAATCAAGCGTCAAATTGCTAGTCGCATCTAGCCTCACATCATTCGTCAATCTAGTGATGGATGTCTTTCACTTTGAGTGATTGACGCAAGTCACTATTCATGATTGATGGATTGATGAGTTGATGTTGGTGGTTGGAGCCATTTATGGCTTGACTTTTGAAAGAAAACTTGGTATATGTTTATTTGTTTTTAGAAAAAAAATTACATTACATTTTTCTCTCTCTCACACATCTCTCTCCCCTCTTTCTCTTCTTCACAAACACGCCCAAGGGGCTGTGAAAAACTTACTGGTTTGGTTACTGCCGAGCAGTGAAGGGAAGCCAAGAGTCGCGATTTGTGCTAGCACACTACGAAGTCATGCGAAGGTGATAGGGAAGTCCACCCATGAGCCGGGAATCATTTGACGAAGCTTGGAGCTCAAAAGTTGGAGTCAAAAACCGAAAACCAGTGAGCTTGGAGCAGTCACTGCCGTGACCAGTTCAAGGGAATAAAATTAGATTTTGTTCGTCAAAGCGTCGCTCAACCGATCGATGTGAGTATTCCGCAACTTCGTTGATTTGTATTCATCACATATTTCATGCTTATTATTGATCTTGGGACCTTAATAGAAACCAACAGGCGGTTATCGCCTCGCACTGCTCCTAGTTAAAGATCCTCATTTTCTGCTTGACCGGCTTGTGAGCCGGATCCATCGCCAGACGATGATGAATAAATCTCGTGTCTATGCCGGGTATATCTTTGTGCCCCCATGCAAACACATCTGTATATTGTTTTAAGAATTTCAACAAATCCTGTTTCAGGGCCTCATCCAGGTCTGTCCCTATCCTTACACTTTTGCCCGATCCGAACAGTTCTACCGACTCTAATTCTTCAATTGCCCCTAGTCGAGCAACCTTCTTCGGCTGATGACCCAGTACCTTACTCGTTCATTCCCGGTCTTCGTCTCCCTTTCTCTTTTGGCCTACATTCTCTATACAGAGAGTCTCTATTGAAAGAGTGGCGAAACAACTCTGAGCGGCTTTTTGACTACCGCACACGATTCCAATCCCGTCCCGAGTAGGGAATTTCAACTTCAGGTAGTAGCAGGATATTGCAGCTCTAATTTTCATCATAAATGGCCAACCAATGATGACCTGATAACTGCTCATGCAGTCCACCACTGTAAAATCTGTCATAATCGTCCGGGTCTGGGGAAAGGTTCCAACTGTCATTGCCAACTGTATTCTTCCCAACGGAACCACCGTTGAACCTCCGAAGCCATACAAGGGAGTCCCATCATCGGTTAGGGTTGCATACTCCACTTCGAGACCATCCAAGGCTTCTTTAGAAATTACGTCCACCGCACTTTCGGGATCTACCAAGATTCTATCCACCTCGGAACCACCAATTACTGCCTTAATTACCAGAGCATTGTCATGGGGGAAATTCACCCCTCGAGCATCCTCGTCGATGAACATTATTGGTACTGACCGACCACCTTGAGCTCCCGGTGTTTGTTCCATTACAGAAACCTCTGGTCTCTGAGTACGATTATAATTCTTCCTCGCCCTATTGGAATTCCCAGCCAGTGTTCTTTCTCTGGCAATGGTATTCACTTGTCTGCAATCTGACCTTTGGCTAGCTGCCATAACTTCATGGTCCATGTATATATTCAGGTAACCATTGCACGCCAGATCTTCCATTTGTTCCTTTAGGTCTTTGCATCCGTCTGTTGCATGCCCTCTCAAATTATGGTGCATACAGTAGGCCCCATTATTCCTCATATATGGCAGATACCTCTTGAAGTAAGTCTCCGCCAAGAGGCCTCTACCCTGGATCTACGTGACGATCTGTCTCAATGGTTTGTTCAAAGGGACATACGCCTCTTCTCGGGTGACCTGGTTCACTTGAGTCAGAATCCTTCTTTCTGGATTGTTTGGAGGTATTGGTTTGAACTCCCTCTGTCTCGGGGGTGGTTTTCTGATCTCCCTATCTTGCTTCCGAGGAGCTTCTACCCTTATCGCCGCGCCTCTTCTGAATATTTTCTCATCTTCTTCCAGCAAGGCGAACCTCCGTGCTATCTCTAATGCGGTGGCATAATATGGTGTGTCTTAGACTCTCAGGTGGGTCTACAATCTCCTAACCTTCAAGGACCCTTTCAAACTCTCCAATGCCTCCTGCATCTCATATCCCCCAACCTCGAGCACCAATTTGTGATATCGTTTGATAAAGGCTTCTAGGGGTTCATCAACCCCTATTTTACAAGTCGTAACTCCCCAACCATTTTCTTTGGTACACACGCCCCTTTGAAGTGTCGAACAAATGACTTTTTAAGCTGTGAGAAGCTGCTGATGCTCTTTGGGGTCAAACTTCTGAACCATAGGAATGCCAGCCCTCCAAGGTTAATGGAAACACTTTGCAAATAGCATCCCCCCACCATTCCTTGGACCTCCATCAGCAAAATGAAACCCTCAATATGTGATTTCAGATCAGTATGGTCTTTATAGTGCGTCATGGTTGGCATTGTAAATCGTCTCGGAAATTTTGCTGACCTTATTTCCTCTGTAAAGGGAGATTCAACCTCATCATCCCGAGTATCACCTACATCAGCTCTGAAATTTTCTTCCCACTTGGTCATTTCTTTACGTAACCAAGGCTTCATGCTGTCATCCATATTGTTATGTTGTCTTCCATGGCCTTCCTCGTGCCTATCATTACGAATGCGATGTTCGTCGCGACGAGATATTTCCCATCCAATTCCAGCACGCCTCATATCCTCCCTTTTAACATTGCGTGGACTATCGTAGGAAGAACTTGGCGACTGTCTCTCCTATTCTTCCACCCATATATCCTCCGCCGGAAAACCCCTCTCCATTATCGGAGATCTCATCCCGCCGGGGTCCTTCCTCCTGGGTTCATCGTCTTCACTCATATCTGTAGCCCTCTTTCCTTCTGCTATTTCGCATCTCCTCTGGCTAGTTCCAGCTTTGAGTCTTTCGTTATTCGTCCTCTCCATTCTCTCCAGCTTGTCCATCATGGATTTCAAAAGAGTTTGGTTTTCCTCCATGTTTTTCCTCAGGCTCTCCTACATTTTTTCCATCCATTCTGTTGTTGAACTTTCTGACGACCGGTGATTTATGCCCTCTGCCATCGTCCTGTTACGTAAATTGCTTTTCATCGAGAATCCCCACAGACGGCACCAACTATTGATGGCTGGTTTTCATCTCAGGGACAATAATGGAAATGTATTGTTCCCGAGATTCAACATTCCTTCAGCAGTGAATTTGTTTGGTTATGAGGACAACCAAAAGCAAATTTTGGCAGACATAGGTAAAACACCCAGATTGATACAGAGAGTTAATGTGGTTCGGCGGAATGGATCCAACTTACTGCAATGGGCTCGGCCGAGCTGTTTTGGGTGTTAACCGAGCAGTTGGTGTTTACAAGATATTTTCTTTCTAGCTATTTTAGAAATTTGCTTGCTCATCAATCCAAAAAAAACCCTATCTTTACAATGTATTCCCCCTTCTATTTATACTAAAAAGAGGCGGTTACATGCCCCTACTTGTGGATACCTCTCATGTGAATGTATTAATGGATTTCTCCTCCCAATGCCATTTGGCAAAAAAATATCTTGTTTTTATCATTACTAAGTCCCATCATCATATCTCATAAGGACAATGTCCCATCACCTTATCCTATAAGGATGAGGCAGTGGAAGATATTTATATTTCCTGCTCGATCTTCATGAGGTTTGGTCCCCACGATCCTTGATACGAGAGAAACTGTTTTTCCGATCTGATGATATCTGACCGGCCGTGCTAAAGTGGTCGGCCATTATTACCAAGTGCTTGGCCCCTTCTGCCTTGAACATCCTCGTGGCCAGATCAGTATTAAAGATTTTTAAATGGGACTTACCCTTTCTACCCCTATTGCACTGTTCAAGACCTTTTGGAGCTTGAAAATACCTCCAACAGTAAATAAGCTATATTAAATTGTTTTTCTTTCAAATATAGGATTAGTAGAATAATCACTATGTCTTGAACCTAAGAAGTCTATTGCCTCACCTTTCGCAATTATTTCTATACTATACTTTCTTTTTCAGCCCATGAATAGAAAAAGACTGACTTTTGGACATCCTAACTTGTGTATGGTATCATGGACTTGACTCGTACATAATCCATCTACATTTCTGAATATGAAAACTAGGATTATATCTTGCTGCTCATGCGCTTATTTCAATGCTTGATTTGTACTACTCTATTCACCGATAGAGGAGATATGCAACTCATGGATTTCTTTCCTAAGGCATCGGCAACCATATTAGCCATTTCTGGATAATAATAGGTCGAGTTGTCATACGTTACGTCAGTTTTATTGACGCCCTTGCCTTAATCTCAGTCCTTCATGATCTGTGTTCTATTAGGGGCATTTCCATCCATGAACACCTTGATTATTCCGCTAAAAGGATAATGCCTCCACATTTGAGGGCAAAAAAAACTTATGCCATCTACATGTTATGTGAAGGGTAATTTTATTTGTGCCCATTTGACCGCCTAGAAACATGAGCACTGACCTTACTATGCTTGTAGGAGCGAAGCGGGGTTTATCGCTATATCTATAATGTTTGGCGACCACGACACTGTTGGGCTCGCAGCCCGTAGAAAGAACGGATTAGCCCGTGAGGGACTAAACCGGAGAATAAAAGAGTCGCCACCCAGCATGAACTGGGAAAGATTTAAGGCCACACTCTGTTGGACAATTATGACACATATCGTCACTATTTGTACAGATCATGGTGTTGTTATACAAATTAACTATGTGACAAAGGAGATTGGTCTCTTATCATTTGTGATTAGATCACCAAGATGTATAAATGATAGAAGGTCCTTATGATTTATTCCTGGATTGAGAATGATATGAGACAATATCAATCCACGAAGGATAAATCATTAAATATCCCTAGTCAGAGTATTATCGAGATTGGACATCGATAAATATGTAAAAGACTAGTATTACACTTGTGCGAGTTGTGAGGGCATAACGACATAGTTCTCATAAATTTGGGTATATGATACTCATGCAAGTGTAATAAGAGGTTGTGTTTTACCGATGGTACGGGAAACAGCTTCGCTCTGGATAGACCCCCTCGGAATTCCATTGGTAGTATGACTAGTTGTCTATGGAAGTCCGAAATCAGGGTAGGTGTATTTGGTCTTAACCTGAGACTTGCACCGCTAATACTTGCGACAATCAATATACTTTGGTTTTGGTCGTCCCGGGCTTTAACCGGTTTCTGTGTACGCCTCTTCTGGGTATATCGAGAATCGTAGTGTGTTGGGTGTGATGTCAAGACGGAAGTATCACTCCAGTCAAAGTGGAGATGATGGTCACGTAGGATACAAGACTGGTTCTCTTAAATGATGCAGCTATCGGGATATTATGACAAGGTCATGTATATCCGATTATAGAGACTAGTTACCAGACATCCGACATGTGCTTCGTACGGGGCAGACACAATTAAATTTTGCCTATTTTGTTAAATTGGGCTTGAATGTTGTTATTGGGCTTATTGGGCTTAGTTGTACCAAGATGAGTTTAAGCTAAATTGGTTGGATCCAATTCGGCCCAAAACCGCATCCATAAAGCTCAAATGCGACAAATGGACCTTTAAAGTTTAATTGGGCCTAATGGGCCAAAATTGATTTATGGGCTTATGGGGTAATTCCCGGATTGGACTTTGGTTATCGGTTTGACCCGAGTTGACCAAAATTCCACGCCTCAAGAAATTAATTAAAAGCCCATTGGACTTTAATTAAATTGACGTTGGACGTTAATCGGGCTTTGAGACCCGTAACGATTAAAATTGGAATTTAAGTCGTAAAGGTTTATTAATAAAGTGTAATATGTAATTTGGAATTAAATGGTGAATTAGTATTAAATACAAATTGAATTGGATTTAATTATGTAGTTTAATTTAATTCGAGAATTCGTACTTTGATTACTTATTCACAAAACAAGTTTGACTCGAGCAAAATCAAATCTTTGTTTGAACATTGGATGGTCACTAATTATCATATTAATTAATTTGATTTGATTGATTGATAACATGCTTGTGTGAATACATGGTTGCGATGCATGAATAATGTATATCAGATGGATATTAGATGGGTGGGACAATTTTATAAATTGTTGTAATAAATTTGATTTATTAATTTGGACCTGCGTGTCCAGCCTTATTATCTCCTTATTCTTTGTATTCTCTTCTCACCTATTCCCCTCAATGTAAATGAGGTTTCTTTAGAAGTGTAGTGTAACGGGTAGAAGTAATACATGTGCTAGCGGGAGAGAGAAACAAAGAGATTTGATCTAGGATCAATGTGTAAAGTATCCATCCACATATCATTATTATTTTATGTATACGCGCTTTATTATGTGTTTAGAATGCATGTTTAAAGGTGTATGATGATGGGACCTTAACAAAGATAATAAATTGGTTGCAATATTTGCACGCGAAAAACCCTCACAAAATATTAAGTGTATTTCCTTCCATGGAGTGATTCTCACTCAAGATCCGAGACTGGCATTGGTTTGTTGCCAAAGTCAAGGCCTTTGTCCGTCGATGATGTGTTTGAATCACGAGAGCTTTGTTCCATATCAGTGTCTTGTCCAAGTTGTGGTTTGTTGGCCAAAGTCAAGACCACTTCTTGTCCATCGACATTGATTACGAAGCTTTCCATGGTCAATGGGTCGCGCTTAAATGGGATCACTAAGTTTGTTGTGCCAAAGCCAAAGCTTAGTTGATTCAGAGGAAAAAGGTTAGGCAATATATTGGCATATATAAGATATATGTTTCGGACTTGGATGTCCCTCTACTGGATCTAGGAATTGGATGGGATCCAATTGATCTTAGAGATCTACCTAGTTAATCATCATACAATTTGTTGGCCAAAGTCAAGATTGTGTGATATTTAACGGGATCCTAGCCCACTAGGAAACACGGTTTCCCGAGTACTCAACAGAGGGTTAGAGGCTCGCCGAAAAATAATGGGAGGCAAGAATTGAATTTGCAATATTCGTTTAATTACTTGCCATACGTGCTCAATCAAATATCATTCGTCAAATATATTAAATGTTAGTTATACTAATATTTAATTGTTGTTTTAAAAAATAGTTGGACTGTATTCAAACAAATAAATTATAGTTGATTAAATAGTTGGACTGTAATAATCATTATAATAAATAGTACCTAAATCGTTGATTAAATAGTTGGACTATTAAAATCAAGATAAAATTGAAAGATTGACATTTAAAACATAATCCTAGGGAAATGTATTTAAATGGTTTAATTTTCAAAATTGGGAAATATTTCAGGATGGTCCTGGAAAATAATAAGTTACTTTATTTGATAAAATAACATATTAAGCCTAAGCCCAGAGTTAGACAAATAGTAGAGCATAATCTTTGGAAGATTTATGTGATGATAACTTTAGTGCTTAATCCATTAAGCTTGTCGCAGTAGACTCCTTAATTTCTGAATCAGAACTAAGGATTAGATCCTTAAAGTATGATAATGAAATTGAAGGATCTTCTTAGATCTATATTTAGATTTTAGAACTACAATTGCAATAATAACTCTTGGAGAGTTAATGACTATTCTCAAGGAGACAAAGTCAAAGTTTGCAATAGGCAAGTAGCGCAAGGCGCACCTTACTTCGATATTCTAGAAACCCGAGGCTTGGCCAAAGGCTTCTGGAATGTGGAAAATGGGCAAAGGAAAAATCATTATAATCTTCTAGGAAGATAAATGACATATCCCAAAATGTCTGCTTAAATTGTGGCAAACAGGATCGCGGAAGCGTGACTGCCGTTTGGACAAAGCAGACATGAAGGAATTGAAGACGAGCAAGGCTCTAACTTCAAATATGTTTGTCAAGATTATGTTCACTACAAGTATTGAAATTGGATTTTAAATACTTAGTGTGGTATATAAATACATACTGATGTTCAGAATCTGCTATGAGTAGGATACTGACTTCAGTTGAGATTAATCTGCGAATTGGAAATGGGACGAAAGTCGCTGTTTCAACAGTAGATACCTAAGTTTAGGAACTACCTTCGGGTGTGTACTTAAATTAGGAAACTGTTATAATGTAACTAGTTTGACTAGAAACATTATCTCTATATCAGTGTTTAACCCGCTGCGGGTGAACCTTTATATTCTAGAACACTAAAGTGTTTTATTAGATAAATATGATATTGAGGTAAACACATTAGGTGTGAATAACAGCATTTATATTTTGAATATAAATAAATCTCAAACGTATAACGTGACAAACAAATAGCTCAAACTGATTTGATCAGATGAAACATATTGTGGCATTGTTGTCTAGGACACAATTAAACAAGACTCGTATATCGACACTTTCGAAGAGTGGGTACTATGACTAATTTGATTCCATTCAAATAAAGTCTACGAATCTAGTTTATTGGGCAAAATACCTAAAACACTACTTACTTGGTAAAAGTGTAAGTGCCACCGATCTGGAAGTCCTAGTTCATAGTGAAGCAAGTGGGCCCATGTCTAGCTAGGCTAGAGGTGGATATGAATATTTTGTGAACTTTACGGATATGGCATCGCATTATAGTTATGTGTTTTTTTTTAAGAACACAAATTGGAAACTCATATAGTTTCGACACGAAATAGACAAACAGATCGGCTAAAGTATTAAACCGTCACGGTAAGACTGTAATGGAAAATACTTAAGCAATAAGTTTCTAATATACTTGAAAGATTATAGTATTCTTTCAAAGAGGACTCCTCCCGGAACACGTTAGTTAACGGTGTGTCCGAACTGAGTAACCAAATTTTGTTAGACATGATAAAGTTAATCACGAGTCGCTCTGAGCTACCATTTCCATCAACGGATACGCTTTAACAGTGCAAGAACTTATTTTGAATAAGGTTCCATAAAAATCTATTTGACAGACTTCATATTAGATATGAAGAGGAAATAAACCGGGTTTCTCAATCCTGATAATTTGGGAATGCTAGGCATATGTTTGGATGATACCAAACTAAAACCCAAATTGGACAAGTGCCAAATTGTAGGTTATCCTAGGGATACCAAAGTATAGTACTTATACATCTCACCAGAGAACAATGTAATTGTTGCTCGCCATGCGGTTTTCCTAAGAGGAATACCGATATGCAGTGGTAAGGGGGAGGATAGTATAACTCGATAAAAATCGGAGTGATATTGTTCCAGGCACCAATCCTTAATGGAACACAATTATTTCACCAAGGATGAAACTATACCATTAATCTTCGAATACACAAGAATCGCGTAAGTTGGAGAGAGTCAGAAAACAACCTGGGGTATTGGTTTCTTATCTCAGCTTATAAAGATGTCTATCTTTTGAGGAATACCAACTGACTACGTATGAGGAAGTGATACAAGGTATCAAATCCCTATTTTGACAAAGTGTCATGAGTCAGAAATGGATTCCATGTATATCAACTTAGTTTGGATACTAGTTGATGTACCGCAAAGCATTGTGCCTATTGGTACTATATAAGTCTTCAAGGAAGACATACATGGAAGGCAACATACTAACGTGTAAAGCTAGGCTTTTAGCGAAAAGGTATCGTTGTCAACATTGTGTTGATTACGACAAAACCTTTTACCTGTTGCCACTGTAAATCCAATTGGATAATGCTTGCTAATGCTGCATGTTTCATTTATGAAATATGTCAGCTGAATGGGAAAATCGCTTTCCTGAAAAGGAAACCTTTCGGAGGATGTTTATAACATCCTGTCGGTTTTTTCGTACCAAAACTAGCAAACAAGGTTTGCAGGTTACTCAATCCATGTTTGGATTGTAACAAGCATTAGGTTTTTAGAATTATCGTTTTAATGTAATCATAATGGTGTATGATTTAATTCAAAACGAAATGATTCTTGTGTATATAAGGAGGTTAGTGAGAGCGCACTGACAGTGGCTGTCCTATAAATAATGATGATAAATCATTTCTTGGAAATGATATTCCCATAAAACAATCGGTGAAAGCTTGGCTTTCATGAAAAACTCTCCGAGAAATCGTACATTGAAAAATGTACGTGTCCTGATGTCTCATACGCTTTGAGCATATGGATTCACAATCAGGCCAATCCTAGTGATAGTCACTGGATTGATATTAAGAACATCCATTAGTATCTTAGAGATCTAAGGATGCTGTCTTATACTATGGAAAAGGAGAACTTGAAGTGACTGGGATCACAACTGTAAGTTTCGTAAACCGATAAAAATGACTATAAGTCGCAAACGGTACTATAAAGTTTGAATAACGGAACAGTGAGCTGGAAATCTTCCAAGCAAGATACTATTACCGAATAAACAACAAATGCGGGTTATTGCTGCAGCTGAGGCAGCAATAGAAGCCATTTGGGTCGATAACAAATCTAATTAGATTAGATATAGTTCTATTAGCAGCTGAGCTAGGTTTCAGTATAGCCTAAAGAATTAATGGTCTCATCGACGATCCAGATATATACTTCGATATTCATCTGATTTGTTCGGATCATACATCGTGGTAATGTGATGATCGAATAATCATGAAAATCCGCTGACGAAAGCCTTTCCTCAGCAGTTTGAGCCAACCGTACATAGTTCGGGTGTAAGACACTCGAGTGACTGGCTATAGGCCAAGTGGGAGATTGTTGGACAATTATGACCCATAGCATCACTATTTGTATAGATCATGGTGTTGTTATACAAATTAACTATGTGACAAAGGAGATTGCTCTCTTATCATTTGTGATTAGATCACCAAGATGTATAAATGATAGGAGGTCCTTATGATTTGTTCTTGGATTGAGAATGATATGAGACAGTATCAATCCACGAAGGATAAATCATTAAATATCCCTAGTCAGAGTATTATCGAGATTGGACATCGATAAATACGTAAAAGACTAGTATTACACTTGTGCTCGTTGTGAGGGCATAACATCATAGTTCTCATATATTTGGGTATAAGATACTCATGCAAGTGTAATAGGAGGTTGTGTTTTACCGATGGTACGGGAAACAGCTTCACTCTGGATAGACCCCATCAGAATTCCATTGGTAGTATGACTATGTGTATATGGAAGTCCGAATTAGGGTAGGTGTATTTGGTCTTAATCTGAGACTTGCACCGCTAATACTTGCGACAATCAATATACTTTGGTTTTGGTCGTCCATGGCTTTAACCGGTTTCTGTGTACGCCTCTTCTGGGTATATCGAGAATCGTAGTGTGTTGGGTGTGATGTCAAGACGGAAGTATCACTCCAGTCATAGTGGAGATGATGGTCACGTAGGATACGGGACTGGTTCTCTTAAATGTTGCAGCTATCGGGATATAGAGACTAGTTACCAGACATCCGACATGTGCTTCGTACGGGGCAGACACAATTCCAGCCCCAGGCCTAGCACATGATCATCCGATTCTGGATCGATATACACAATACCACATATACTACGTTTGATATAGATCCTTTATTCCTGTAAGGATATTTCGGGAGAATTGGGTAGGCATGACGCTTTGCTAGAAGCCAACCTTGTCTTGTAAATCGGTATAAGCGTAGTACTAGGTACTTACGTGTTCGGATAGTCCGACGACCGAATTTACTGGCAACATATCCGGGGATCTCATGGGTCGCTTCCCGAAGATTCACCTATGACGTATGACTCGCACTTTAATTAATCTGTGATTAATTAAACGAGAGAGAAAATTAATCTGGGATTAATTGCGGAGTTATTTTATCTGGGATAAAATATCAATTGAAGAGAGATAACGATTAATTTGAAATTAATCGATTAAATAATATATTCGATATATTATACGAAATGGGATTTCGACGCGAATTAAAATTAGATTTTAATTCAGGCGAACGAATTAATTTAGAATTAATTCGTTAGCGACATAATAGTAATTATGCTAGGCATGATTATTTAATTAAATTAGATTTAATTACGTCGCAACGGAAAATTCGTTAATTTGGAATTAGCGAACCCGAGCCCGGGATGTTTGCGAGCGCATTCACATTTCGAATTCGAGTGCGGCATGCAAGTCAAATCAAGCGTAAAATCATTAGTCACATCAAGCGTCAAATCACATGTCACTTTGAGTGATGTGACAATTGATTGATTGAATGATGTGAGTTGATGGAAGTTGATGGCAAGCATTAATGCTATTTTGGAGCCAAAATTTGTGTGTTGACTTTTGGAAAGCTTTTAGACAATTTTTTGGTATATGTTATTTTTTATTTTGGAAATCAAATAAGCTAATACACAACTTCCTTCTCTCTCTTTTGGCTCACGAATTTGGAGCCAATTTTTATCTCTTCATATTACGCCCAACAAAGGCATTTCTTCACTGGTTTGGCAGTCCACTGCCGAGAGCCAAGAAGGAAATGGGAAGCAAAATGCTTGATTTTTGTGGCAAAAATCATGAGAGCTAGCACTCCGAGAGATATGCGAAGGTGATATGGAAGTCCACCCATGAGCTTGGAATCGTTTGACGAAGATTGGAGCTTGACGAAGATGATCCAAATGACCGAAAATGGGGACTGCAAGCAGCTCACTGCCGTGAGCAGTAAGGAGGCAGAAAATCATTTTTGTTCATTGCCGCGTCGCTCAACCGCTCGATGTAAGTATTCCGCAACTTCATCGTATGTATTCACGTGTGTTTTCTTGCTTTGTATTCGATCCTCGGGGCCGTAGAACTCCAACACACTCACCCCTCGTAAGGGAAGACCTCAAACCATTGGGTTCAGAGTGGTCCCTTACTTATGCCAGTAAAATGGACGAGTTCACACAACGGTATAGCCAAGTCTTAATACAATCATGCATAAAAGCAAATAAAAATGTAATAACATACCCAACCAAAATAGTGATCACAATAACGTAGTTCCAAAAGCACATTAAATTAAGAAATACGAGATGCGATAATGAAAATTATAATAAACAATCAAAAGCAGGAAAAACGTCAATAAATAAATAGTAAACAAAAAGGAGGTTAATCACGCATATATCAGTATTTCCCAAGTGGCACGTGGAGTTGTATCCTATGTACAGACCGCACTACCGTCCATTCGGATCTACGAAATTTACATATGGGTTTCCATCCGATATACCGCAAGGGATAATAACATACATAATCATCAACATGAACAAACAAAATAAAGGTGAAATAATAAATAACGATAAATAGACAAAAAGATAAATAACAAAATGAAGGCGAAATAATAAAATAACGATAAATAGACAAAAATATAAATAACAAAATGCCAAAGAAGAAAATGTGACCAGAAATTTGACCATCTTTGATGTAGGGCTTCACATACCCGGCTGGACGTATTTCTCGCCCAGCCAGGCATGCAGTGCCCAGAACTATGAAAATAATTGTGGTAAGGGTACCCTCAGGTCTTACCTTTTAAGTTTCTTTCTCGGAAGTACGTTAGGCCGTCGCCGGAAGGATCGCTTCGCTATTTATGGTTTGCTGTTTGCTGTTTGCTATTTGCTATTTGCTGTTTGCTATTTGTTGTTTGCTGTTTGCTATTTTTGGTGCTGTTTTAGTTCTTTTTGGGTGTTGTTTTGGTTGTTTTATTTGTTTTTTAGGTCTTTTTGGCTGGTTGTTTTCTGGTTATTTTTTGGCGCTGTTTTGGTTGTTTTTGGGGGTTCTCGTTGTTTTGGTTGTTTTTGCGATTTTAGTTGTTTCTTCCGGTTTGGTTGCTTTCGCTGTTTTGGTTGTTTTTTTGGTTTGGTGATTCTCGTTTTTCTCTGGTATTTTGGTTGTTTTTTTGGGTGGTTGGCTGGCTATTTTTTGGTTGTTTCTCGGTTGCTAGCTATTTTTCTGGTTGTTTTTTTGGTTGTTTCTGGGTTGCTCTTGTTGTTTCAGTTTTCTTCTTTTCTTTTGTTGTTCGGTGATGCCTAGGGTTTTTTTATTGGTTGCCGTCCAAGAGAAGAAGAAGAGCCCATATGGTTGCCGTCCAAGAGAATAAGAAGAGCCCCCGTTTGATGATGATTTTGTCATTTTTTATAATGCTTTGAAGGGATATCCAAATAGGGAAACAAATCATGGAAATTTAGGAGATATATTATAAAATTATTTTGGGAATACAATCTCATAAATTTGGTGATGAGGAGATCTCAAATCTTGTTAAAATGGTGACGATGGGATCCTAAAATCTCATTAAATTGGAAAATGATTTGATGAGAGGATTTGCATGGATTGCATGGTGGATGATGTGGGCTGCATGAGTCGGTTGGGATTGAGGATAAATGGACTGATGCTGGGGGAGCAGGATATGAGGTTGCGTCAAGGGCTGATGGGCCGAGGCTGAGGTTGGAAACAGAAACTGACCGAGCGAATTCGATGCTGGCTAGTGAGTTCAAATCCAATTAGGTGCTAATTTTGGAGGTTTTCCTTCCTTCCGGCATTCATTTTTCGCAACTTCCGTAACTTTTCAGGTAGTGCCTCCATACGAGGCTCATCATTGGGCTCATGTAAAAATACAGTGTCCACAGTCACCCGCACTTTGATGGGGCTTGTGTAGTGTGTGACTGTGACAACCCTATCAAATTCATGCATGTATTTTTACTTACATGGTTTGTCGGCCGTTGCCGGACTTACTTGTTGTTTCGCTACTTTTACGAGATGCTTCGATCTCTGGGATTTATTTCCGAATGGAGTTGAGTTGATGGTGAGGTGTTTCGATCAATGGGATTCATTCCCGAACCATGCTGGGTGTGAGATGCTTCAATTTCTAAGGCTCTTCGAACTCTGGGATTCATTCCTGAACTGAGTTGAGTTGATGGCGAGGTACTTCGACCCCTGGGATTCATTCTCGAACCATGCTGGGTGTGAGATGCTTCGATCTATGAGGCACTTAGACCTCTGGGATTCATTCCCAAACTGAGTTGAGTTGATGGGGAGGTGCTTCGACCCCTGGGATTCATTCCCGAACCATGCTGGGTGTGAGATGCTTCGATCTCTGAGGCACTTCGACCTCTGTGATTCATTCCCGAATTGATTTGAGTTGATGGCGAGGTGCTTCAAACCCTAGGATTCATTCCCGAACCATGCTGGGTGTGAGATGATTCGATCTCTGAGGCGCTTCGACCTCTGGGATTCATTGCCGAACAGAGTTGAGTTGATGGCGAGGTGCTTCGACCCCTGGGATTCATTCCCGAACTGAGTTGAGTTGATGGCGAGGTGCTTCGACCCATGAGATTCATTCCCGAACCATACTGGGGGTAAGATGCTTCGATCTCTGAGGTGCTTCGACCTCTGGGATTCATTCCCGGACTGAGTTGAGTTGATGGCGAGGTGCTTTGACCCTTGGGATTCATTCCCGAACCATGTTTGGTGTGAGATACTTCGATCTCTGAGGCACTTCAACCTATAGGATTCATTCCCGAACCATGCTGGGTGTGAGATGCTTCGATCTCTGAGGCGCTTCGACCTCTGGGATTCATTCCCGAACTGAGTTGAGTTGATGGCGAGGTGTTTCGACCCTTGGGATTCATTCCCGAACCATGCTGGGTGTAAGATGCTTCGATCTCTGAGGCGTTTCGACCTCTAGGATTCATTCTCGGACTGAGTTGAGTTGATGGCGAGGTGTTTCGACCACTGGGATTCATTCCCGAACCATGCTAGGTGTGAGATGCTTCGATCTCCGAGGCACATCAACCTATAGGATTCATTCTCGAACCATGCTGGGTGTGAGATGCTTCGATCTCTGAGGCACTTCGTGTTAGTGTTCCTAGAACTTGCCAAAGATCTAATAAGCAAGAAAAGGTGTTCATAAATTCATTATAAGTTGCAGAATTACTTACATTGAATGGATTTGAGCTTTTAAAATTTTGAGAAGAAGAAGATCTCCAAGATCTTTCCTTTGTTGATTCCAAACTTTGAGTTGGTTTCCAAGATCCTTCTTTTGATGATTCCAAGCTTTGAGTTGTTTGAATGAAGATCTCCAAGATCCTTCCTTTGATGATTCCAAGCTTTGAGTTGGTTTCCCAATCACTTAGTTGATTCCATGAAGTGCTAGCTTTGTTGATTTTGCAACAAAATCAAGAGAAGAAAGGCTCAAGTTCACGCCCATGGAGGAGAGTATTAGGTTTTCATTTTGTTTCAAGTGTTGTGTTGTGTGATACATACACAAATGAGAGAGAGAGAAGGGTTTTGGTAAAAGCCAATTTACCATTTTCACCTAAACAAGGTGGTTGGGTTGTTGGACACATTATGACCCATAGCGTCACTATTTGTACAGATCATGGTGTTGTTGTACAAATTAACTATGTGACAAGGAGATTGCACTTTATCATTTGTGATTAGATCACCTGATGTATAAATGATGGGAGGTCTTTATGATTAGTTCCTGGATTGAGATGATAGAGAGAGTATAAGTCCTCGAAGGATTAATCATTAAATATCCCTAGTCAGAGTATTATCGAGATTGGACATCGATAATGCGTAAGAGACTAGTATTACACTTGTGCGCGTTATGGATGGGGCACAAACACAAAGCAAGTCTCATATTTTGGGTATGGATACTCATGCAAGTGTAATAGGAGGTTGTGTTTTACCGATGGTACGGAGTGTGGTTGGATAATGACCCATAGCGTCACTATTTGCACAGATCACTGTGTTGTTGTAGCAAATTAACTATGTAATAGGAAATTGCACTCTCATCATTTGTGATTAGATCACCATAGATATATAAATGAAGAGAGGTCCCTATGATTAGTTCCTGGATTGAGATGATATGAGACAGTATCAGTCCACGAAGGATTAATCATTAAATCCCTAGCCGTAGTATTATCGAGACTGGACATCGATAATGCGGAATAGGCTAGTATTGCACTTGTGCGCGTTGTGAGGGCACAACGGCATAGTTCTCATATATATAAGTATTGGATACTTATGCAAGTGCGATAGGAGGTCGTGTTTCACCGATGGTACGGGAAACAGCTTCGCTCTGGATAGACCCTTCGGAATCCCATTGGTATTATGACTTTGTGTCTATGGGAGGCCGAAATCAAGGTAGGTGTGTATAGTCTTAACCTGAGACTTGCATCACTAATACTTGCGATAATCGGTAGACTTTGGTCTTGGTGGTACAGGGCTTTAACCGGTTTTGCGTACACCACTTCTGGGTTTATCAGAGAGTCGTAGTGTATTGGGTGTGATGTCGAGACGGAAGTATCACTTCAGTCATATTGGAGATGATGTCACGCAGGATACGGTATTAGTGCTCTTAAGTGATGCGCATCCAATCGTGATATTATGACCAGGTCATGAATATCCGATTATAGAGACTAGTTACCAGACATCCGACATGTGTTTCGGACGGGGCAGACACTTATCCAGCCCCAGCCCTAGCACGTGACTATCCGATACTGGACCGATATGCACAAACATTAGTATACTACGCTTGATACAGATCTTAATATTCTTAAATGGATATGTCTGGAGAATTGGGTAGACTTGGTGCTTTGCTAGGAGTCGACCTTGTCTCGTAAATCGGTAGTTAGACGTAGAACGTAGTACTTGGTACGTACGTGATTCGGATACTCCGACGACCGTATTTACTGCCAGATTATCCGGAGATCTCATGGGTCGCTTCCCGATAATCCACCGATGACGCACAACTCGCACTCTTGAATAATCTGGATTATACAGAAGAGAGAGAAAATTAATCTAGGATTAATAACGGAGATATTTTATCCGGGATAAAATGTCGTCTAAAGAGAGAGAACGATTAATTCGGAATTAATCGATGTATTAATATATTCAATATATTAGACGAAATTAGATTTCGACGCGGAATTAAAGTTAGATTTTAATTCGGGCAAACGAGTTAATTTAGAATTAATTCGTTAGCGACGTAAATAATAATTTCGGTAGCCGCAATAATTATTCGATTGAATTAACGTCGCGACGTAAGCTCGGTATTCGGAAATATCGAACCCGAACGCGTGAGTGCACGTGGGCCCACTTTCATTTGGAAACGTGTGGGGCCCACATGACACATGTCATTCTAATGCATTGCATGTAGATTGTGTACATTGCACTCAATGTCATTGCATGGAGTTTGAGTGTTTGACACTCTAAGCCATTGCATGCTTTGTGTCATTTTATTATTAATTTAATAAATATTATGGCATAAATATAAATTGATTTTTGGTAAATCATTTTAATAAAAAAAACACAATTTTATCTCTCTCAAAATTCTCTCTTCCTTTCACGCAAAACAGAAGGTTTGCTCACTGGTTTTGAACCAGTTTGGGCTTGAATAAGGGAAGCAAGAGTGGTTTCTCATGGTGAGAAATCAAGTGCTAGCACACTTACAAGTCTTGCGAAGGTGGTAGGGAGGTTCGACCATGAGGCGGAACTCATCCGATGGAGTTTGGAGCTTCGTTTTGAGACCCGAAACTGCCAAGACAGTGAGCATGGACTGGTTGCAGTGGCGTGAGCAAGGCAGTACGTTTTTGGCCTTGATTCGTCTTCAAATCGACATAACCGATCAATGTAAGTATTCCGCTATCTTCATTGGTGTATTCACGCATGTTTTCATGTCTTGTTTGATCTTGGGACCTTAGAAAAAATTTCAACAATGGCATCAAGAGCTAATGTTGCAAGCATGAAATTTTAGGGATTTAAAATTTGGGTAAATGTGATTTGAGCATGATTTGAATAAATTGTTTGTTTGAGTATGTTTATAACATGTTTAATTTCATTTTGGTTGGACTAATTTGATGAAAAATGATTTGGAATTATTTCCCCAAATATTTGTCCTTGGCCGAATGGTTTGATGATTTTGGGATCTTGGATTTTTTGATTTTTAATTCATTGATGAGTTAGAATCGATTAGGTTGATGTTAATTTGAATCGATTGGATTGGATTTCGAATTGGACAAAAACCCCAAAATCTTTGAGTTGGCCGAATGTGACTAATGCCCTAATGTCTTGGTAAATTTTGATTTTGATAATTGGATGTATTGGAAATCATTCGGGATATGTGTTTAATGTCGATTGCGGATTAATTGGATTGAAACCGAATTAGACATGAAATCACTCCCTTGGCCGAGACCTTTAAGCATGTAGATGGGTTTGATTTTTCAATTTGTGTGTTGGACATATGATAATGAATCAAGCATGATTATTTGGACTAATATGGTGTTTTAGAAATGTTGATTTAGTTGATTGATCATGTAATACACTTTGGTAATTAAATTGGGAAAATTGGATTTTTTGAATTTAATTATTTGGGCCTAATTTTGGAAATTGGATTTAAATGTTGTATTTGGGCCTATTGGGCTTGATTTATCAAGTTTGGTTTAGGCCAAATGGATTGGATCCAATTGGGCCCAAAACCTTGACCATAAAGCCCAAATGCGACTTAATGAACCTTTAAAGTTCAATTGGGCCTAATGGGCCAAGATTGATTTATGGGCTTATGGGGTAAATCCCGGATTGGACTTTGGTTATCGGTTTGACCCGAGTTGACCAAAAGTCCACGCCTTAAGAAATCAATCAAAAGCCCATTGGACTTTAATTGAATTGACGTTGGACGTTAATCGGTCTTTGAGACGCGTTACGATTAGATTTGGAATTTAAATCGTAAAAGGTTTATTAAATAAAAGTGTAATATTTAATTTGGAATTGAATAGTGAATTAGTATTAAATACATGTTAAATTAGATTTAATGATGTGTAGTTTAATTTAATTCATGAATTCGTACTTTAAGTACTTATTCGCAAAAACGAGTTTGACTCGAACAAAATCAAATCGTTGTTTGAACATTGGATGATCACTTAATTATCAGATTAATTAATTGATGATTAGATTGATTGATAGCATGCTATGTGTGTGAATACGTGGTTGTGTTGAATGAAAATGTATATCGGATGGATATTAGTCGGGTGGGCAATTTTAGAAATTGTTGTAATAAATTCGATTTATTAAATTGGACCTGTGTGTCCAGCCTTATCACCTTCTTTCTCTTTGTATTCTCTTCTCACCTATTCCCCTCTATATATATGAGGTTTCTTTAGAAGTGTAGTGTAACGGGTAGAAGTAGTACAAGTGCTAGCTTGAGTGAGAAAGGGAGAGATTTGATCTAGGATCAATGTGTAAAGTATCCATCCGCATATCATATTATTTTATTTCATACTCGCTTTATTATGTATTTAGAATGCATGTTTAAGGGTGTATGATGATGAGACCTAACAAAGATAATTAAATTGGTAGCCAATTTGCACGCGAAAAACCCTCGTTAAATATCAAGCGTTTTTTTTCCTTCCATTGAGTGATTCTTACTCAAGATCCGAGATTGGCAGGGGTTGTTGGCCAAAGTCAAGCCCTTGTCCGTCAAAGATGTTGTTTTAATCACGAGGCTTTGTTCCATATCGGTGTCGTGTCCAAGTTGTTGTGGTTTGTTGGCCAAAGTCAAGACCACTTTTGTCCATTGACATTGATTACGAAGCTTCCATGTCAATGGGTCCGCGCTTGACTGGGATCACTAGGTTTGTTGTGCCAAAGCCAAGGCCTAGTTGATTTAGAGGAAAAGGTGGTAGGGTATACATTCGATGTATAGGCATATATAAGATATATGTTTGGACTTGGATGTCCACCTACTGGATCTAGGAGTTGGATGAGATCCAATTGATCTTCGAGATCTACCTAGTTAATTATCATACAATTTGTTGGCCAAAGTCAAGATTGTGTGATATTTAACGGGATCCTAGCCCACTAGGAAACACGGTTTCCCGAGTACTCGACAGGAGGGTTAGAGGCTCGACGAAAAATAGTGGGAGGCAAGTATTGAATTTGCAACATTCGTTCGAATACTCGCTAAACGCGCTCATCTATATTCTACTCGTCATATTAATCAAAAGTATTAGTGGACTAATATTTTATGTTGTTTTAAATATATATATAGTTGGACTATATACAAACTCATTCAATATATAGTTGATTTTATAATTGGATTATAGTAATCAATATAATTGAATTAAAATGATAGTTGATTTTATAATTAGATTATAGTAATCAATATTAAAATTATAGTTGATTAAATAATTAGATTATTGTAATCATTATAATAAATAGTACCTTATTAAATTGATTAAATAGTTGGACTATTGAAATCAAGAAAGAATTGAAAAGTTGAATATTTAAAATATATAATCATTGGATTAAATGCTTTAAATGATTTAATTTTCAATTGGGAATTAATAATAGGTTAATTTATTTGATAAAATAACTTATTATGACTAAGCCCATTATTAAGCAAATAGTAGAGCATAAAGTCTTTGGAAGATTTATGTGATGATGACTTTAGTGCTTAATTAATATACTTATAATAAATCTATCTTTAGATTTAAAAGTATTAAAGTTGCAATTAATTGACTATTCTAGTGGAGAAAAGTCAAAGTTTGCAATTGGGCATGTAGCACAAGGTGCATATCATTTCGATATTCTAAAACCCAAGGCTTGGCCAAGGTTTGTGAAATATTGAAAAGATAATTGACATATCCCAAAGTGACTACCATTTGGATATGGAAGACACGAAGGAATTAAAGATAGGGCGAGGCTCTAACTTTAAAAATATTTGTCAAAGTTATGTTTACTACTAGTATTGAAATTGGATTTTAAATACTTAGTGTGGTACATAATATATATATGTATTGACGTTCAGAATCCGCTGTGAGCTGGATACTGGCTTCAAGCCGAGATTTCTCTGCGAATTGGAAACGGGACGAAAGTCGCTGTTTCGACCGTAGATACCTAAGTTTAGGAACTACCCTTTGGGTATGTACTTAAATTAGGAAATGTTATAATGTAACTAGTTTGACTAGAGACATTATCTCTATATCAGTGTTTAATCCGATGCGGATAAAACCTTTATATTCTAGAACACTAAAGTGTTTCATTATATAAAGATGATACTGAGATAAATACATTGGATGTAAATAACAGAATTTATATTTTGAATATAATAAAATCTCAAACATACAAAATGACAAATAAATAGCTTAAATTGATTTGATCAATGGAGACTTATATGTGGCATTGTTGTCTAGGACACAATTAAACAAGACTTGTATATCCACACCTTTTAAGAGTGGGTACTAGGACTGATTTGACTATTCAAATAAGGTCTACGAATCTAGTTTATTAGGTTAAATACCTAAAATACTATTTACTTGGTAATAGTAAAAGGGCCACCGATCTGTTAGCCCTATTCATGGTGAATTAAGTGGGCCCATATCTAGCTAGGCTAGATGTGAACATGAATATTTCGTGACCTTAACGGATGTAGCATCACGTTGTGGTTATGTGTTTCTTTTGAAGAACACAGATCGGAAACTTTTGAAGTTTCGACACGAAGAAAACAAACGGATCGGCTATAGTGTTATTCCACCACGGTAAGACCGAAATGGAAAATACTTAAGCAGTAAGTTTCATATATAAATGAAAGAGTACGGTGTTCTTTCATGTGAGGACTCCTCCCGAGACACGTCAGTTAGACGGTGTGTCTGAACTAAAACCGAATTTTTGTTGGACATGATAAGATTTATCACGAGTCGCTCTGAGCTACAATTTCCTTCAACAGGATATGTATTAACATGCACAAAACTTATTTAGAATAAGGTTCCATATAAATCTGTTTGACATATCATATAGGATATGAACAGGGAAGAAACGAGGTTTCTCATTCCTGATAATTTGGGTATGCGAGGCATAGCGTTTGGATGATACCAAACTAAGGACCCAAATTGGATAAGTGCCAATATAAGTTATCCTAAGGGAAACCTTAATATAGTACTTATAAATCCCACAAGAGAACGATGTAATTGTTGCTCACCATGCGGTTTCCTGAGAGGAATACCGATATGCAGTGGTTAGTGGGAGGATAGATATACTCGATGAAAATCGGAGTGATACTGTTCTAGGCACGAAGTCCGTAATGGAACACAAACAGTTCATCTATGATGAAACTATACCATTAATCTTCAAATACACAAGAAACTAGTAGATCGGATAGAGTCAGAAAACAACCTAGGGTATGGGTTTCTGATCTAACCTCATAAAGATGTCAATCTTATGGAGGTGTACCATCCGACTACGTTATGAGGAAGTAATACGAGGTATTGACTCCCTGTTATGGCAAAGTGCCATGATCCGAAATGGATTCCATGTATAACAACTATGTTTGGATACTAGTTGTTGTACCACAAGGCATTGTGCCTATGGTACATTAAACGTCTTCAAGGAAGACATACATGGAAGGCAACATACCAACGTGCAAACCTAAGGTTTTGACGGAAAGGTATCGTTATCAACATTGTGTTAATAACGGTTCAACCTTTTTACCTGTTGCCATGGTAAATCCATTTTGAAGATGCTTGTTGATAACTGTATATTTCATTTATGAAATATGTCAGTTACAAATCAAAATCGCTTTCCTGAAAAGGAAACCTTTTGGAGGATGTTTACAACATCCTGACGATTTTGTATAACCGACAAACCAGGTTTGCGGGTTATTCGATCCATGTTTGGATTGATGCAAGCATAAGGTTCTTGGAACTGTCGTTTTGAAATAATCATAATGGTTTATGATTTGACTCAAAACGAAATAATTCTTGTGTATATAAGGAGGTTAGTGGGAGCGCACTGACAGTTAAATTCCCATATAGCAATTGGTGAAAGCTTGGCTTTCATAGATATTCTTTCATAGAAATTCTCCGTAGAATTCTGGGGAGTAACAACCTTTATTCAAGGAATAAAAATCTACTGGGATAGATTTGGAGTTTGTTAACACTCTCTGGAAATTGTACATTTAAAATGTACTTGTATTGGTGTCTCATACGCTTCGAGCATATGGAGTCACAATCGGGTCAATCCAAGTGATAGTCACTGGATTGAAGTTAAAAACATCTGTTAGTATCTCTGAGAACTAAAGATGCTATCTTTTACTATGGAGAAGGAGAACTTGAAGTGACTGGGATCACTGCAGCAAGTTTCCAAACGATTAAATACTGCGGTACTATAAAGTTTGAATAACGGGACAGTGAGCTGGAAATCTTCCGAGCAAGATAACTGTTGCCGAATAAACAACTAATGCGGATTATTGCTGCAGCTGAGGCAGCAATAGAAGCCATTTGGGTCGATAATAAATCTAATTAGATTAGATATAGTTCTGTTAGCAGCTGAGCTAGGCGTCAGCACAAGGCTAAAGACTTAAAGGTCTCATCGACGATCCAGATATATACTTCTATATCATCTGATTCGTTCGGATCATACATCGTGGCGATGTGATGATCGTATAAATCGCGTCAAACAACAAATCCGCTGACAAAAACCTTTCCTCAGCAATTTGAGCGAGCCTTACATAGTTCGAGTGTAGGACACTTGAGTGACTCGCTACGTGCCAAGTGGGAGATTGTTGGATAATATGACCCATAGCGTCACTATTTGCACAGATCACTGTGTTGTTGTAGCAAATTAACTATGTAATAAGGAAATTGCACTCTCATCATTTGTGATTAGATCACCATAGATATATAAATGAAGAGAGGTCCCTATGATTAGTTCCTGGATTGAGATGATATGAGACAGTATCAGTCCACGAAGGATTAATCATTAAATATCCCTAGCCGTAGTATTATCGAGACTGAACATCGATAATGCGGAATAGGCTAGTATTGCACTTGTGCGCGTTGTGAGGGCACAACGGCATAGTTCTCATATATATAAGTATTGGATACTGTAGTGCGTGCGATAGGAGGTCGTGTTTCACCGATGGTACGGGAAACAGCTTCGCTCTGGATAGACCCTTCGGAATCCCATTGGAATTATGACTTTGTGTCTATGGGAGGCCGAAATCAAGGTAGGTGTGTATAGTCTTAACCTGAGACTTGCATCGCTAATACTTGCGATAATCGGTAGACTTTGGTCTTGGTGGTACAGGGCTTTAACCGGTTTTGCGTACACCACTTCTGGGTTTATCAGAGAGTCGTAGTGTATTGGGTGTGATGTCGAGACGGAAGTATCACTTCAGTCATATGGAGATGATGTCACGCAGGATACGGTATTAGTGCTCTTAAGTGATGCGCATCCAATCGTGATATTATGACCAGGTCATGAATATCCGATTATAGAGACTAGTTACCAGACATCCGACATGTGTTTCGGACGGGGCAGACACTTATCCAGCCCCAGCCCTAGCACGTGACTATCCGATACTGGACCGATATGCACAATACATTAGTATACTACGCTTGATACAGATCTTAATATTCTTAAATGGATATGTCCGGAGAATTGGGTAGACTTGGTGGTGCTTTGCTAGGAGTCGACCTTGTCTCGTAAGTCGGTAGAACGTAGTACTTGGTACGTACGTGATTCGGATACTCCGACGACCGTATTTACTGCCAGATTATCCGGAGATCTCATGGGTCGCTTCCCGATAATCCACCGATGACGCACAACTCGCACTCTTGAATAATCTGGGATTATACAGAAGAGAGAGAAAATTAATCTAGGATTAATAACGGAGATATTTTATCCGGGATAAAATGTCGTCTAAAGAGAGAGAACGATTAATTCGGAATTAATCGATGTATTAATATATTCGATATATTAGACGAAATTAGATTTCGACGCGGAATTAAAATTAGATTTTAATTCGGGCAAACGAGTTAATTTAGAATTAATTCGTTAGCGACGTAAATAATAATTTCGGTAGCCGCAATTATTCGATTGAATTAACGTCGCGTAGAAGTAAGCTCGGTATTTCGGAAATATCGAACCCGAACGCGTGAGTGCACGTGGGCCCACTTTCATTTGGAAACGTGTGGGGCCCACATGACACATGTCATTCTAATGCATTGCATGTAGATTGTGTACATTGCACTCAATGTCATTGCATGGAGTTTGAGTGTTTGACACTCTAAGCCATTGCATGCTTTGTGTCATAATTTTATTATTAATTTAATAAATATTATGGCATAAATATAAATTGATTTTTGGTAAATCATTTAATTAAAAAAACACAATTTTATCTCTCTCAAAATTCTCTCTTCCTTTCACGCAAAACAGAAGGTTTGCTCACTGGTTTTGAACCAGTTGGGCTTGAATAAGGGAAGCAAGAGTGGTTTCTCATGGTGAGAAATCAAGTGCTAGCACACTTACAAGTCTTGCGAAGGTGGTAGGGAGGTTCGACCATGAGGCGGGACTCGATTGGAGTTTGGAGCTTCGTTTTGAGACCCGAAACTGCCAAGACAGTGAGCATGGACTGGTTGCAGTGGCGTGAGCAAGGCAGTACGTTTTTGGCCTTGATTCGTCTTCAAATCGACATAACCGATCAATGTAAGTATTCCGCTATCTTCATTGGTGTATTCACGCATGTTTTCATGTCTTGTTTGATCTTGGGACCTTAGAAAAATTCAACACGGAGAACAGCTTCGCTCTGGATAGACCCCTCGGAATTCCATTGGTAGTATGACTATGTGTCTATGGAAGTCCGATATCAGGGTAGGTGTATTTGGTCTTAACCTGAGACTTGCACCGCTAATACTTGCGACAATCAGTATGCTTTAGTTTTGGTCATCCATGGCTTTAACCGGTTATGTGTACGCCTCTGCTGGGTATATTGAGAATCGTAGTGTATGGGTGTGATGTCAAGACGGAAGTATCACTCCAGTCATAGTGGAGATGATGTCACGTAGGATACGGAACTAGTGCTCTTAAGTACTGCAGTCATCGGGATGATATGACTAGGTCATGTTCATCTGATTATAGAGACTAGTTACCAGACATCCGACATGTGCTTCGTACGGGGCAGACACATTCCAGCCCCATGCCTAGCACGTGACAATCCGATACTGGATCGCAATACGCAACACTACGTATACTACGCCTAACATAGATTATATATTCCAGTAAGAATATTTCTGGAGAATTGGGTAGGCACGGTGCTTTGCTAGAAGCCAACCATGTCTTGTAAATTGGTAAGCACGTGGTACGAGGTATGCACGTATTCGGATAATCCGATGACCGTATTTACTACCAACATATCCAGGGATCTCTTGGGTCGCTTCCCAAAGATTCACCGATGACAGTTGATTTAAATTAGAATTAATCTTGGATTAATTAAGAGAGATAATTAATCTGGGATTAATTAAGATGGAGAAAATTAATCTGGGATTAATTGAGGTATTAAATATGGGATTAAATGTGTTCGGAAAAGAGAGAACTCGATTAATTTGGAATTAATCGGTATAATAAATTTAATAGTTAAATTTGATTTTTCTATTTAATTTTTTCGTATGGGCTAAAGTTAATATATCAGATATATTAATATGAATTGGATTTCGTTACGAAATAAAAGTTGGACTTTAATGCGAACGAGCGAATTAATTTAGAATTGATTCGTAGACGACATTCGTAATATATTTGCGAGGCATTGTTATTTAATTAAATTTGATTTAATTATTTAGCGACGAAAGTTCGTTTAATCGGATTAAACGGAACCGAGCCGCGAAAAATGTTCGTAGAGACATTTGAATTTTGAATTCAAATGTGGGGCCCACTTCACAGGTGGTAGTTGGGAGGGTAGTTGGCATTTATGCCAAGCCACCCACCATCCAACTACCTTGGAATGGTTTTGGTGAAACCATTTACCCAACTACCTTGTTTAGGTAAAAAGGGTAAATTGGTTTAACCTAAAACTCTTCTCTCTCTCTTCACTTCCTACACTTGACACTTTGAACGAAATGAAACCCTAATATCCTCTCAAAGTGGCGTGAGCTTCTCCATCTCTTCCTTTTGATTTTGTTGCAATTTCAAAGGAGCTAGCACTTCACAAATCAACAAAGGTGATAGGGAAACAACTTCAAAAGCTTGGAATCAACAAAGGAAGGATCTTGGAGATCTTCAACTCAATGCTTGGAATCAACAAAGGAAGCATCTTGGATCTTGGATCTTCTTCTCAAAATTTTAAAAGCTCAAATCCATTCAATGTAAGTAATTCCGCAACTTATTTTGAATTTATGAACATGTTTTCATGCTTTTACCAAAACCTTTCTCTCTCTCTCATTTGTGTATGTATCACACAACACAACACTTGAAACAAAATGAAAACCCTAATACTCTCCTCCATGGGCGTGAACTTGAGCCTTTCTTCTCTTTGATTTTGTTGCAAAATCAACAAAGCCAATTTACCATTTTCACCTAAACAAGGTGGTTGGGTAAATGGTTTTGCCAAAACCATTCCAAGGTGGTTGGAAAGTGGATGGTATGGCATAAATGCCAACCACTCTCCCAACTACCACATTTAAAGTGGGCCCCACATTTGAATTCAAAATGCAAATGTCTCTACGAACATTTGACGCGGCTCAGATCGGTTTAATCCGATTAAACAAATTCTCGTCGCTAAATAATTAAATCTAATTTAATTAAATAACGATGCCTTGCAAATATATTACGAACGTCGTTTACGAATTAATTCTAAATTAATTCGTTCATTCGTATTAAAGTCTGACTTTAATTTCATAACGTAATCCAATTCATATTAATATATCCGATATATTAATTTTAACCCATACGAATAAATTAAATAGAAAAATCAAATTTAACTATTAAATTTATTCTACCGATTAATTCCAAATTAATCGCGTTCTCTCTCTTCCGAACACATTTAATCCCAGATTAAATAATACCTCAATTAATCCTAGATTAATTTTCTCTCTCTTAATTAATCTCAGATTAATTCTCTCTCTTAATTAATCCCAGATTAATTCTAATTCGAATCAACTGTCATCGGTGAATCTTTGGGAAGCGACCCAAGAGATCCTTGGATATGTTGGCAGTAAATACGGTCATCGGATTATCCGAATACGTGCGTACCTCATACCACGTGCTTACCGATTTACAAGACATGGTTGGCTTCTAGCAAAGCACCGTGCCTACCCAATTCTCCAGAAATATTCTTACTGGAATATATAATCTGTGTCAAGCGTAGTATACGTAGTATTGCGTATGTCGATCCAGTATGTAATGTCACGTGCTAGGCTTGGGGCTGGAATGTCTCTGCCCCGTACGAAGCACAAGTCGGATGTCTGGTAACTAGTCTCTATTATCGGATACACGTGACCTAGTCATAATATCCCGATGACTGCAGTACTTAAGAGCACTAGTACCGTATCCTACCTGACATCATCTGCACTATGACTGGAGTGATACTTCCGTCTTGACATCACACCCAATACACTATGATTCTCAATATACCCAGCAGAGGCGTACACAGAACCGGTTAAAGCCCTGGACGACCAAAACTAAAGCATACTGATTGTCGCAAGTATTAGCGATGCAAGTCTCAGGTTAAGACCAAATACACCTACCCTGATATCGGACTTCCAAAGACACTTAGTCATACTACCAATGGAGGAGTCCTCATTGAAAGAATATTATACTCTTTCATGTATTTGAGAAACTTACTGCTTAAGTATTTTCATCATGGTCAAACCGTGATGGTTTTAATACTTTAGCCGATCTGTTTGTCTATTTCGTGTCGAAACTCTAAAAGTTTCTGATTCGTGTTTCATAAGAAACACATAACCATAACGCGATGCCACATCCGTAAAGGTCACGAAACATTCATTTTCACATTTAGCCTAGCTAGACATGGCCCCACTTATGTTACTATGAATGAGGGCTAACAGATTGATGGCACTTACACTTTTACCAAGTAAAAGGTATTTTAGGTACTTTACCTAATAAACTAGATTCGTAGACATCATTTGAATGGAATCAAATCCATCCTAGTATCCACTCTTCAAAAGTGTGGATATACGAGTCTTGTTTAATGTGTCCCAGACAACACTGCCACAAATAAGTCTTATCTGATCAAATCAGTTTGAGCTATTTGTTCGTCATATTTTATGTTTAAGATTTATTTATATTCAAAATATAAATATTGTTACTCACATTTAATGTGTTTATCTCAATATCATCTTTATAAAAATAGAACACTTTAGTGTTCTAGAATATAAAAGTATACTCGCAACAGGTTAAACCCTGATATGAAGATAATGTTTCTAGGCAAACTAATTACATTATAACAGTTTCCTAATTTAAGTACACACCCGAAGGAGAGTTCCTAAACTTAGGTATCTACGGTAAAACAACGACTTTCGTCCCGTTTCCGATTCGCAGATTAATCTCAATTGAAGTCAGTATCCTGCTCATAGCAGATTCTGCACATCAATGCATAATTATGTATCACACTTAGTATTTTAAAATCCAATTTTAATACTAGTAGTGAACATATTTATGACAAACATATTTGAAGTCAGAGCCTTGCTCGTCTTCAATTCCTTCATGTCTGCTTTGTCCATACGGAAGTCATGCTTCAGTGATCCCATTTGCAACAGTTTAAGCAGAGATCTTGGGATATGTCATTTGTCTTCCTAGAAGACAGTAATGATTTTGCCTTTGCCCTTTTCTAAATCCCAGAAGCCTTTGGCCAAGCCTTGGGTTTCTAGAATATCGAAGTAAGGTGCGCCTTGCACTACTTTCCTTATTGCAAACTTTGGCTTTATCTCCTTGAGAATAGCCATTAACTCTACAAGAGTTATTAATTGCAATTTAATACTTCTAAGATCTAAGAATAGATCTATGATGATCCATCAATTTCTTCATCATGCTTTAAGGATCTAATCCTTAGTTCTGATTAGGAAATTAAGGAGTCATTTTGACAAGTATAATGGATCAAGCACTAAAGTTATCATCACATGAATCTTCCAAAGATCATGCTCTACTATTTTCTTAACTTTGGGCTTAGGCCTAATATGTTATTTTATCAAATAAAGTAACTTCTTAGTTTTCAGGACTATCTTGAAATTTATTCCCAATTTGAAAATTAATGTCATTTAAACACATTTTCACTAGGATTATGTTTTAAACACTAATCTTTCAATTTATCTTGATTCTAATAGTCCAACTATTTAATCAATGATTTCAGGTACTATTTAATATAATGATTACTATAGTCCAACTATATAATCAAGTATACTTTTATTGTTTAATATCAAATATCGCCTCCCACTATTTTTCGGCGAGCCTCTAACCCTCTATTGAGTACTCGGGAAACCTAGTTTCCTAGTGGGCTAGGATCCCGTTAAATAACACACAACCTTGACTTTGGCCAACAAGCTGTATGATATTTAACTAGGTAGATCTCTAAGATCAATTGGATCTCATCTAATTCCTAGATCCAGTAGGTGGACATCCAAGTCCAAAACATATATCTTATATATGCCAATATATCGAATATATTACCTAACCTTTTTCCTCTGAATCAACTAAGCCTTGGCTTTGGCACAACAAACTTAATGATCCCAGTTAAGCGGAACCCATTGACATGGAAAGCTTCCTAATCAATGTCGATGGACAAGAAGTGATCTTGACTTTGGCCAACAAATCACAACTTGGACAAGACACCGATATGGAACAAAGCTCTCATGATTCAAACACATCCGCAATTGACAAAGGTCTTGACTTTGGCCAACAAACCAATGCCAACTTTGGATCTTGAGTAAGAATCACTCAACGGAAGGAAAAACGCTTAATATGTTTTGAGGGTTTTTCGCGTAAAATTGGCAACCAATTTATTATCTTTGTTAAGGTCTCATCATCATACACCCTTAAACATGCATTCTAAATACATAATAAAGCGCGTATAAATAAATAAATTAAAAATGATATACGGATGGATATGTCACACATTGTTCCTAGAACAAATCACTCAGTTTCCTCTCCCCGGCTAGAACTATTCTAACTTCTACCCAATTACATAATACAATAAAGAAACCTCATTTACATTGAGGGCAATAGGTGAGAAGAGAAATACAATGAGAAAGGAGATAAAAGGCTGGACACACAGGTCCAATTTAATAAATTCTAAATTTATTACAATTTCCAAAATTGTCCTCGCCCTTCTAATATCCATCCGATATACATTATTCATACAACACATTCATGTATTCATAGAAATCATGTTATTCAATCAATCTAATCCAATTAATTAATCTTTGAATTAATGATCATCCAATCTTCAAACAATGATTTGATTTGCACGAGTCCAACTCGTTTAAGAATAAATACTTAAAGTACATAGTCTTGAATTATATCGAAATACAACTTTAAATCCAATTTATTTTTATTCAATACTAATTCCAAATTAAATATTTACACTTACTTATAAGCCTTAAAGACTTGGATTCCAAATCCAATCTTAATGGGTCTCAAAGGCCCAATTACATCCAATGTCATTTCAATTAAAGTCCAATGGGCTTTTAATTGATTCTTAAGGCATGGGCTTTGGCCATAATGGATCAAACCCAAAATTCCAAGGCCCAATAGGAATCACCATATTGCCAACAAATCAATTTAGACCCATTAGGCCCAATTAAAATTCTTTAAAGGGCCAAGTGATGTATTTGTACTTTATGGAATTGGTTTTGGGTCCAATTAGATCCAATCCAAAAGTCCAAAACCAAACTTAGTCAAACCAAGCCCATTAAGCCCAAATACACATTTTTAGCCCAATTCATAATTAAAGGCTTATTAACATAAATATAATATTCCAAATATCACAATTACTTTAATTAAAGTGTATTAGCCATGATTAATTAATTAAACTCAATATTTCCAAAATACCAATTAACTTAATTAATCATGCTTAATACATCAATTCATGCTTAACACAAATTGAATCCAAAATTCATCATTTCATGCTCAACACAAATTGAATCCAAAATTCATCATTTCATGCTCAACATGCACTTTGATTTTAACATGAACTTTATTGACTTTGATTCTAATCCAATCAAACCAACAATCAATATTTAATCATGCATTTAAACACATCATTTCATGTTACAAAAAAAAAAAAAACTGCAGTCCACTGCCAGTGATATTCGGCCATGCTAAGGGGGAGTCCAAAATTTGATCCAATCAATTTTTCTCAAATCTAATCATGCACAACTCTAAGTTAACATAATCTAAGCATTGCTCAAATCATCAATTTGAAAGAATCATGTTCAAAACATAAAAGCCCCAAATTTTAGTCTCATGAACACTAAAATTTTCATGCTTAAAATTGGCTCTCATACCATTGTTAGTGTTCCTAGAACATTCCAAGGATCTAATAAGCAAGAAAAGGTGTTAATAAATTCATTATAAGTTGCGGAATTACTTACATTGAATGTATTTGAGCTTTTAAAATTTTGAGAAGAAGAAGATCTCCAAGATCTTTCCTTTATTGATTCCAAGCTTTGAGTTGGTTTCCAAGATCCTTCCTTTGATGATTCCAAGCTTTGAGTTGTTTGAATGAAGATCTCCAAGATCCTTCCTTTGATGATTCCAAGCTTTGAGTTGGTTTCCCAATCACCTTAGTTGATTCCATGAAGTGCTAGCTTTGTTGATTTTGCAACAAAATCAAAGAAAGGAAAGACTCAAGTTCACGCCCATGGAGGAGAGTATTAGGGTTTTCATTTTGTTTCAAGTGTTGTGTTGTGTGATACATACACAAATGAGAGAGAGAGAAGGGTTTTGGTAAAAGCCAATTTACCATTTTCACCTAAACAAGGTGGTTGGGTAAATGGTTTTGCCAAAACCATTCCAAGGTGGTTGGAAGTGGATGGTATGGCATAAATGCCAACCACTCTCCCAACTACCACATTTAAAGTGGGCCCCACATTTGAATTCAAAATTCAAATGTCTCTACAAACATTTGACGCGGCTCGGATCCGTTTAATCCAATTAAACGAATTCTCATCGCTAAATAATTAAATCTAATTTAATTAAATAAATATGCTCGCAAAAATATTACGAACGTCGTTTACGAATTAATTCTAAATTAATTCGTTCATTCGTATTAAAGTCCGACTTTAATTCGTAACGTAATCCAATTCATATTAATATATCCGATATATTAATTTTAACCCATACGAATAAATTGAATAGAAAAATCAAATTTAACTATTAAATTTATTGTACCGATTAATTCCAAATTAATCGCATTCTCTCTCTTCCGAACACATTGAATCCCAGATTAAATAATACCTCAATTAATCCTAGATTAATTTTCTCTCTCTTAATTAATCCCAGATTAATTCTCTCTCTAATTAATCCCAGATTAATTCTAATTCGAATCAACTGTCATCGGTGAATCTTTGGGAAGCGACCCAAGAGATCCCTGGATATGTTGGCGGTAAATACGGTCATCAGATTATCCGAATACGTGCGTACCTCATACCACGTGCTTACCGATTTACAAGACATGGTTGGCTTATAGCAAAGCACCGTGCCTACCCAATTCTCCAGAAATATTCTTACTGGAATATATAATCTATGTCAGGCGTAGTATACGTAGTATTGCGTATGTCGATCCAGTATGTAATGTCACGTGTTAGACTTGGGGCTGGAATGTGTCTGCCCCGTACGAAGCACATGTCAGATGTCTGGTAACTAGTCTCTATTATCGGATACACGTGACCTAGTCATAATATCCCGATGACTGCAGTACTTAAGAGCACTAGTACCGTATCCTACGTGACATCATCTCCACTATGACTGGGGTGATACTTCCGTCTTGACATCACACCTAATACACTATGATTCTCAATATACCCAGCAGAGGCGTACACAGAACCGGTTAAAGCCCTGGACGACCAAAACTAAAGCATATTGATTCTCGCAAGTATTAGCGATGCAAGTCTCAGGTTAAGACCAAATACACCTACCCTGATATCGGACTTCCAAAGACACATAGTCATGTTAGACATTATGTCCCATAGCGTCACTGTTTGTAAATGATATTGTATTATTGTACAAAATTAACTATGTGATAATGAAATTGCCTTTTGCCGTTTTGTAATATTATTTACTTTGATATATAAATGGCGAAAGTCCATATAATTAATACCGGATTGAGATGATATGAGACAATATCAATACATAAAGGTTTAATCATTAAATATCCCTAGTCGGAGTATTATCGAGATCGGACATCGATAATGCGGAATAGACTAGTATTGCGCTTGTGCACGTTGTGAGGGCACAACGGCATAGTTCTCATATATTTAAGTATTGGATACTTATGCAAGTGCGATAGGAGGTTGTGTTTTACCGATGGTACGGAAAACAGCTTCGCTCTGGATAGACCCCGCGGAATCCCATTGGTAGTATGTCTGCGTGTCTATGGGAGGCCGCATCAGGGTAGGTGTATATGGTCTTAACCTGAGACTTACATCGCTAGTACTTGCGACAATCGGTAAACTTTGGTTTTGGTGGTTGGGGACCTTAACCGGTTCTGTGTACACCTCTTCTGGGTTTATCGAGAATCGTAGTGTACTGGATGTGATGTCGAGATGGAAGTATCACTTCAGACATATGGAGGTGATGATCACGCAGGACAGAACTAGTACTCTATAAAAGGTTGCAACCGTCGGGACAATATGACCAGGTCAGGATTGTCCGATTTAAAGAGACTAGTTGCTTGATGTCTGATATATGTTTCGTACGGGGCAGACACATTTCCAGCCCCAGGCCTAACATGTGATCATCCGATACTGGTTCGATGTACGCAATACTACGGTATACTACGCTTGATATAGATCTTATATTCCTATAAGAATATTTCTGGAGAATTGGGTAGGCATGGCGCTTTGCTAGAAGCCAACCTTGTCTTGTGAATCGGTAAAAACGTAGTACGAGGTACGTACGTGTTCGGATAATCCGACGACCGTATTTACTGCCAACATATCCGGAGATCTCTTGGGTCGCTTCCCGAAGATTTACCGATGACGTATGATTCAAACTCAATTAATCTTGGATTAATTACGGAGAGACTTTATCTTGGATAAAGTACTATACAAAGAGAGAGAACGATTAATTTGGAATTAATCGTAAAATTATTATATTCGATATAATAATCGAAATTCGATTTCGACGCGAAATTAAAATTAGATTTTAATTCGGGCAAACGAGTTAATTTAGAATTAATTCGTTAGCGACGTAAATAATAATTTCGCTAGGCGCAATTATTTATTTAAATTCGATTTAATTAACGTCGCGACGTAAGTTCAGTATTTCGGAAATATCGAACCCGAACGCGTGAGTGTGCGTGGGCCCACTTTCATTTGGAAACGTGTGGGGCCCACATGACACATGTCATTTTATGCATTATTTAATTGTTAATACATTGCATGGTGATAGTGTACAATACACTCAATGGTTTTGCATGGAGTTTGAGTGTTTGACACTCTAAGCCATTGCATGATTTGTGTCATAAGTTTATTATTAATTTAATAAATATTATGGCATAAATATAAATTGATTTTTTGTAACAAAAATCATTCAACTCCTCTCTCTCTCACATTGCCGAAACTACATGCAGTTTTGGGCTCTCCATTTCTTCAATTTTGTGGCAAGATTTGAAGAAGTTGTGCATTCAAAATCACAACAAAGGCTAGCACCTTCAAGGGATCATACAAAGGTGTTATGGGAAACTAATCCTTGAGCTTGGGAGGATCAAACAAAGCTTGGAGCTGCACTTTCCACCTTGGCCGAATTCATCACTGCACAAAGGAGAAGTTTTCATTTCATCAACGCATCCGCATTCCGATTTTTGTGAGTATGATTCCGCCATACTTCAATATTGTTCATTCATTTATATATATTTTGTTTGCTCTTGTTGATCTTGGGGCTTGGTTATTTTTTCCAACAAGTCATACTACCAATGGAGGAGTCCTCATTGAAAGAATACTATACTCTTTCATGTTTTTTAGAAACTTACTGCTTAAGTATTTTCATCATGGTCAAACAGTGATGGTTTTAATACTTTAGCCGATCTGTTTGTCTATTTCGTGTCGAAACTCTAAAAGTTTCTGATTCGTGTTTCATAAGAAACACATAACCAAAATGCGATGCCACATCCGTAAAGGTCACGAAACATTCATTTCCACATTTAGCCTAGCTAGACATGGCCCCACTTACGTCACTATGAACGAGGGCTAACAGATTGATGGCACTTACACTTTTACCAAGTAAAAGGTATTTTAGGTACTTTACCTAATAAACTAGATTCATAGACATCATTTGAATGGAATCAAATCCGTCCTAGTATCCACTCTTAAAAAATGTGGATATACGAGTCTTGTTTAATGTGTCACAAACAACACTGCCACAAATAAGTCTTATCTGATCAAATCAGTTTGAGCTATTTGTTCGTCATATTATATGTTTAAGATTTATTTATATTCAAAATATAAATACTGTTACTCACATCTAATGTGTTTATCTCAATATCATCTTTATAAAAATAAAACACTTTAGTGTTCTAGAATATAAAGGTATACCAGCAACGAGTTAAACCCTGATATGAAGATAATGTTTCTAGTCAAACTAATTACATTATAACAGTTTCCTAATTTAAGTACACACCCGAAGGGTAGTTCCTAAACTTAGGTATCTACGGTAAAACAGCGACTTTCGTCCCGTTTCTGATTCGCAGATTAATCTCAATTGAAGTCAGTATCCTGCTCATAGCAGATTCTGCAAATCAATGCATATTTATGTATCACACTTAGTATTTTAAAATCCAATTTTAATACTAGTAGTGAACATGTTTATGACAAACATATTTGAAGTCAGAGCCTTGCTCGTCTTCAATTCCTTCATGTCTGCTGTGTCCATACGGAAGTCACGCTTCAGTGATCCCATTTGCAACAGTTTAAGCAGACATCTTGGGATATGTCATTTGTTTCCTAGAAGACAGTAATGATTTTGCCTTTGCCCTTTTTATATCCCAGAAGCCTTTGGCCAAGCCTTGGGTTTCTAGAATATCGAAGTAAGGTGCGCCTTGCACTACTTGCCTTATTTCAAACTTTGGCTTTATCTCATTGAGAATAGCCATTAACTCTCCAAGAGTTATTAATTGCAATTTAATACTTCTAAGATATAAGAATAGATCTATGATGATCCTTCAATTTCTTCATCATACTTTAAGGATCTAATCCTTAGTTCTGATTAGGAAATTAAGGAGTCATTTTGACAAGTATAATGGATCAAGCACTAAAGTTATCATCACATGAATCTTCCAAAGATCATGCTCTACTATTTGCTTAACTTTGGGCTTAGGCCTAATATGTTATTTTATCAAATAAAGTAACTTCTTAGTTTTCAGGACTATCTTGAAATTTATTCCCAATTTGAAAATTAAAGTCATTTAAACATATTTTCACTAGGACTATGTTTTAAACGCTAATCTTTCAATTTATTTTGATTCTAATAGTCCAACTATTTAATCAACGATTTCAGGTACTATTTAATATAATGATTACTATAGTCCAACTATATAATCAAGTATACTTTTATTGGTTAATATCAAATATATATTGATTACTATAATCCAATTATATAATCAACTATAAATTATCGGTAAAATTCAAATATATTGATTACTATATCCAATTATATAATCAACTATAAATGAAGGGTATAATTCAATATATTTATTACTATAATCTAATTATATAATCAATTATAAATGAAGTAGTTTGAATACAGTCCAACTGTTTATTAAAACAATAATTAAATATTAGTCCAACTAATAAATAATATATATTTGACGAATGATATTTGATTGAGCGCGTATGGCAAGTAATTAAACGAATATTGCAAATTTAATTATCGCCTCCCACTATTTTTCGGCGAGCCTCTAACCCTCTATTGAGTACTGGTCGGAACCTAGTTTCCTAGTGGGCTAGGATCCCGTTAAATAACACACAACCTTGACTTTGGCCAACAAGCTGTATGATATTTAACTAGGTAGATCTCTAAGATCAATTGGATCTCATCTAATTCCTAGATCCAGTAAGTGGACATCCAAGTCCGAAACATATATCTTATATGCCAATATATCGAATATATTACCTAACCTTTTTCCTCTGAATCAACTAAGCCTTGGCTTTGCACAAAAACAAACTTAATGATCCCAGTTAAGCGGAACCCATTGACATTGAAAGCTTCCTAATCAATGTCGATGGACAAGAAGTGATCTTGACTTTGGCCAACAAATCACAACTTGGACAAGACACCGATATGGAACAAAGCTCTCATGATTCAAACACATCCGCAATTGACAAAAGTCTTGACTTTGGCCAACAAACCAATGCCAACTTTGGATCTTGAGAAAGAATCACTCAACGGAAGGAAAAACGCTTAATATGTTTTGAGGGTTTTTCGCGTAAAATTGGCAACCAATTTATTATCTTTGTTAAGGTCTCATCATCATACACCCTTAAATATGCATTCTAAATACATAATAAAGCGCGTATAAATAATAAATTAATAATGATATACGGATGGATATGTCACAAATTGTTCCTAGAACAAATCACTCATTTTCCTCTCCCCGGCTAGAACTATTCTAACTTGTACCCAATTACATAATACAATAAAGAAACCTCATTTACATTGAGGGGAATAGGTGAGAAGAGAAATACAATGAGAAATGAGATAAAAGGCTGGACACGCATGTCCAATTAATAAATTCTAAATTTATTACAATTTCCAAAATTGTCATCGCCCTTCTAATATCCATCCGATATACATTATTCATACAACACATTCATGTATTCATACAAATCATGTTATTCAATCAATCTAATCCAATTAATTAATCTTTGAATTAATGATCATCCAATGTTCAAACAACGATTTGATTTGCACGAGTCCAACTCGTTTAAGAATAATACTTAAAGTACATAGTCTTGAATTATATCGAAATACAACTTTAAATCCAATTTATTTGTATTCAATACTAATTCCAAATTAAATATTTACACTTACTTATAAGCCTTAAAGACTTGGATTCCAAATCCAATCTTAATGGGTCTCAAAGGCCCAATTACATCCAATGTCATTTCAATTAAAGTCCAATGGGCTTTTAATGATTCTTAAGGCATGGGCTTTGGCCATAATGGATCAAACCCAAAATGCCAAGGCCCAATAGGAATCACCATATTGCCAACAAATCAATTTAGACCCATTAGGCCCAATTAAAATTCTTTAAAGGGCCAAGTGATGTATTTGGACTTTATGGAATTGGTTTTGGGTCCAATTAGATCCAATCCAAAAGTCTAAAACCAAACTTAGTCAAACCAAGCCCATTAAGCCCAAATACACATTTTTAGCCCAATTCATAATTAAAGGCTTATTAACATAATTATAATATTCCAAATATCACAATTACTTTAATTAAAGTGTATTAGCAATGATTAATTAATTAAACTCAATATTTCCAAAATACCAATTAACTTAATTAATCATGCTTAATACATCAATTCATGCTTAACACAAATTGAAGCCAAAACACATCATTTCATGCTCAACACAAATTGAATCCAAAATTCATCATTTCATGCTTAACATGCACTTTGATTTTAACATGAACTTTATTGACTTTGATTCTAATCCAATCAAACCAACAATCAACATTTAATCATGCATTTAAACACATCATTTCATGTTAAAAAAATAAAATAAAACTGCAGTCCACTGCCAGTGATATTCGTCCATGCTAAGGGGGAGTCCAAAATTTGATCCAATCAATTTTTCTCAAATCTAATCATGCACAACTCTAAGTTAACATAATCTAAGCATTGCTCAAATCATCAATTTAAAAGAATCATGTTCAAAACATAAAAGCCCCAAATTTTAGTCTCATGAACACTAAAATTTTCATGCTTAAAATTGGCTCTCATACCATTGTTAGTGTTCCTAGAACATGCCAAAGATCTAATAAGCAAGAAAAGGTGTTAATAAATTCATTATAAGTTGCGGAATTACTTATATTGAATGGATTTGAGCTTTTAAAATTTTGAGAAGAAAAAGATCTCCAAGATCTTTCCTTTGTTGATTCCAAGCTTTGAGTTGGTTTCCAAGATCCTTCCTTTGATGATTCCAAGCTTTGATTTGTTTGAATGAAGATCTCCAAGATCCTTCCTTTGATGATTCCAAGCTTTGAGTTGGTTTCCCAATCACCTTAGTTGATTCCATGAAGTGCTAGCTTTGTTGATTTTGCAACAAAATCAAAGAAAAGAAAGGCTAAAGTTCACGCCCATGGAGGAGAGTATTAGGGTTTTCACTTTGTTTCATGTGTTGTGTTGTGTGATACATACACAAATAGGAGAGAGAGAAGGGTTTTGGTAAAAGCCAATTTACCATTTTCACCTAAACAAGGTGGTTGGGTAAATGTTTTTACCAAAACCATTCCAAGGTGGTTGGAAAGTGGATGGTATGGCATAAATGCCAACCACTCTCCCAACTACCACATTTAAAGTGGGCCCCACATTTGAATTCAAAATTCAAATGTCTCTATGAACATTTGACGTGGCTCGGATCCGTTTAATCCGATTAAACGAATTCTCATCGCTAAATAATTAAATCTAATTTAATTAAATAATGATGCCTCGCAAAAATATTACGAACGTCGTTTACGAATTAATTCTAAATTAATTCGTTCATTCGTATTAAAGTCCGACTTTAATTTCATAACGTAATCCAATTCATATTAATATATCCGATATATTAATTTTAACCCATACGAATAAATTAAATAGAAAAATCAAATTTAACTATTAAATTATTCTACCGATTAATTCCAAATTAATCCCGTTCTCTCTCTTCCGAACACATTTAATCCCAGATTAAATAATACCTCAATTAATCCTAGATTAATTTTCTCTCTCTTAATTAATCCCAAATTAATTCTCTCTCTTAATTAATCCCAGATTAATTCTAATTCGAATCAACTGTCATCGGTGAATCTTTGGGAAGCGACCCAAGAGATCCCTGGATATGTTGGCAGTAAATACGGTCATCGAATTATCCGAATACGTGCGTACCTCGTACCACTTGCTTACCGATTTACAATACATGGTTGGCTTCTAGCAAAGCACCGTGCCTACCCAATTCTTCAGAAATATTCTTAATGGAATATATAATATATGTCAAGCATAGTATACGTAGTATTGCGTATGTCGATCCAGTATGTAATGTCACGTGCTAGGCCTGGGGCTGGAATGTGTCTGCCCCATACGAAGCACATGTCGGATGTCTGGTAACTAGTCTCTATTATCGGATATACATGACCTAGTCATAATATCCCGATGACTGCAGTACTTAAGAGCACTAGTACCATATCCTACGTGACATCATCTCCACTATGACTGGAGTGATACTTCCGTCTTGACATCACACCCAATATACTATAATTCTCAATATACCCGGCAGAGGCGTACACAGATCCGGTTAAAGCCCTGGACGACCAAAACTAAAGCATACCGATTGTCGCAAGTATTAGCGATGCAAGTCTCAGGTTAAGGCCAAATACACCTACCCTGATATCAGACTTCCATAGACACATAGTCATACTACCACTGGAATTCTGAGGGGTCTATCCAGAGCGAAGCTATTTCCGCACCATCGGTAAACACAACCTCCTATCACACTTGCATAAGTATCCAATACTTAAATATATAAGAACAATGATGTTGTGCTCCCACAACGCGCACAAGTGCAATACTAGTCTATTCCGCATTATCGATGTCCAGTCTCGATAATGTTGGACAAAATGACCCATAGCGTCACTATTTGCACAGATCATTGTGTTGTTGTAGCAAATTAACTATGTGACAAGGAAATTGCACTCTCATCATTTGTGATTAGATCACCATAGATATATAAATGAAGAGAGGTCCCTATGATTAGTTCTTGGATTGAGATGATATGAGACAGTATCAGTCCACAAAGGATTAATCATTAAATATCCCTAGCCGTAGTATTATCGAGACTGGACATCGATAATGCGAAATAGGCTAGTATTGCACTTGTGTGCGTTGTGAGGGCACAACGGCATAGTTCTCATATATATAAGTGTTGGATACTTATGCAAGTGCGATAGGAGGTCGTGTTTCACCGATGGTACGGGAAACAGCTTCGCTCTGGATAGACCCCTCGGAATCCCATTGGTATTATGAATATGTGTCTATGGGAGGCCGAAATCAAGGTAGGTGTGTATAGTCTTAACCTGAGACTTACATCGCTAATGCTTACGACAATCGATATACTTTAGTTGAGGTCGTCTAGGACTGTAACCGGTTCTGTGTACGCCAATGCCGGTATATTGAGAATCGTAGTGTATTGGATGTGATGTCAAGACGGAAGTATCACTCCAGTCATAGTGGAGATGATGTCACGCAGGATACGGTATTAGTGCTCTTAAGAGATGCGCATCTAATCGTGATATTATGACCAGGTCATGAATATCCGATTATAGAGACTAGTTACCAGACATCCGATATGTGTTTCGGACGGGGCAGACATTTATCCAGCCCCAGCCCTAGCACGTGACTATCCGATACTGGGCCGATACGCACAATACATTAGTATACTACGCTTGATATAGATCTTAATATTCTTTAATGGATATGTCCGGAGAATTAGGTAGACTTGGTGCTTTGCTAGGAGTCGACCTTGTCTCGTAAATCGGTAGAACGTAGTACTTGGTACGTACGTGATTCGGATACTCCGACGACCGTATTTACTGCCAGATTATCCGGGGATCTCATGGGTCACTTCCCGATAATCCACCGATGACGCACAACTCGCACTATTGAATAATCTGGGATTATAAAGAAGAGAGAGAGAAAATTAATCTAGGATTAATTACGGAGATATTTTATCTAGGATAAAATATCGTCTAGAGAGAGATAACGATTAATTTGGAATTAATCGGTAAATTAATATATTCGATATATTAAACGAAATTAGATTTCGACGCGGAATTAAAATTAGATTTTAATTCGGGCAAACGAGTTAATTTAGAATTAATTCGTTAGCGACGTAAATAATAATTTCGCTAGCCGCAATTATTCGATTGAATAACGTCGCGACGTCAGCTCGGTATTTCGGAAATATCGAACCCAAACGCGTGAGTGCACGTGGGCCCACTTTCATTTGGAAACGTGTGGGGCCCACATGACACATGTCATATTATGCATTATTTAAATCTAATGCATTGCATGTAGATAGTGTACATTGCACTCAATGTCATTGCATGGAAATTGAGTGTTTGACACTCTAAGCCATTGCATGATTTGTGTCATAAATTTATTATTAATTTAATAAATTTTTATGGCATAAATATAAATTGATTTTTGTAAATCATTTTAACTCAATACAAGATCATCTCTCTCAATTTTCTCCTCTTCTCACGCCCAAAACTGAAACATGTTACTGGTTTGGAACCAATTTTGGCGTGGACTTTAGGGAAGCAAAGAGTGAATTTTCATGGTGAAAATTCAAGTGCTAGCACACTACGAGTCTTGCGAAGGTGGTAGGGAGGTTCACCCATGAGGCGGGATTCATCCGACGGAGTTTGGAGCTTCGTTTTGAGACCCGAAACTGCCAAGACAGTGAGCATGGACTGCTGCAGTGGGCTTACAAAGGCAGTGCGTTTTTGGGCATGATTCATCTTCAAATCGACATAACCGATCAATGTAAGTATTCCGCTATCTTCGTTGGTGTATTCACGCATGTTTTCATGTCTTGATTTGATCTTGGGACCTAGATTTTTACCAACAATGGCATCAAGAGCTAATGTTGCAAGCATGAAATTTTAGGGCTTAAAATTTGGGTAAATTTTGTTGAGCATGATTTGAGTTAATTGGTTGTTTAAGTATGCTTATAACATGTTTAATTTCATTTTGGTTGGACCAATTTGTTGAAAAATGATTTAGAATTATTTTCCCCAATTTTGCATCTTGGCCGAATATGTGACTAATATTGGGTATTTTGATTTTGAGCATGATTTGGTTAAATTGATTGATTAAGCATGTTTAAATGATCTTTAATTGAAGATTGATTTGATCAATTTCAACAAAATATGATTGGATCAATTTTGCCCAAATTGGAAGTGTTGGCCGAATGTGTGATGTGTTTGGAAATTTGGAATTTTTTCATTTTGATTCATTGGATGGGTTGTAATGTTGATGGATGATGTTAATTTGAAGTCAATTAGATTGAATTTTGAATTGAACATAAAATCCCCAAAAATTATCACCTTGGCCGAATGTGTATGTATTTGGGATTCTTGGAATTTTTTGATTTATGATTCATTTGATGAGTTGAAATCATTTAGGTTGATGTTAATTTGAATAGAATTGGATTGGATTTCGAATTGGACAAAAACCCCAAAATCCTTGTGTTGGCCGAATGTGTATGCCCTTTATTGTCTTGGTATTTTTGATTTTATGACATTGGATGTATGTAATCAAATTGGATGGTGATTTAATGTCGATTGTAGGTTCGATTGGATTGAAACCGAATCGGACACAAAATCCCTCCTTGGCCGAGAGCTTAGTAGCATGTAAATGGGTTTGATTTTTCAATTTGTATGTTGGACATGTAATAATGAATTAAGCATGATTAATTGGACTAATATGGTGTTTTAGAAATATTGATTTAGTTGATTAATCATGTAATACACTTTAGTATAATTGAATATGAAATTGGATTTTGTCATATTTAATTAATTGGGCCTAATTTTAGAAATTAGAATTTAAAGTTGTAATTGGGCCTATTGGGTTTGATTTATCAAGTTTGGTTTAAGCCAAATGGATTGGATCCAATTGGGCCCAAAACCTTGACCATAAAGCCCAAATGCCACTTAATGAACCTTTAAAGTTCAATTGGGCCTAATGGGCCAAGATTGATTTATGGGCTTATGGGGTAAATCCCGGATTGGACTTTGGTTATCGGTTTGACCCGAGTTGACCAAAAGTCCACGCCTTAAGAAATCAATCAAAAGCCCATTGGACTTTAATTGAATTGACGTTGGACGTTAATCGGTCTTTGAGACGCGTTACGATTAAATTTGGAATTTAAATCGAAAAAGGTTTATTGAATAAAAGTGTAATATTTAATTTGGAATTGAATAATGAATTAGTATTAAATACATGTTAAATTAGATTTAATGATGTAGTTTAATTTAATTCATGAATTCGTACTTTAAGTACTTATTCGCAAAAACGAGTTTGACTCGAACAAAATCAAATCGTTGTTTGAACATTGGATGATCACTTAATTATCAGATTAATTAATTTGATTAGATTGATTGATAGCATGCTTATGTGTGTGAATACGTGGTTGTGTTGAATGAATAATGTATATCGGATGGATATTAGTCGGGTGGGCAATTTTAGAAATTATTGTAATAAATTCGATTTATTTAATTGGACCTGCGTGTCCAGCCTTATCACCTTCTTTCTCTTTGTATTCTCTTCTCACCTATTCCCCTCTATATATATGAGGTTTCTTTAGAAGTGTAGTGTAACGGGTAGAAGTAGTACAAGTGCTAGCTTGAGTGAGAAATGGAGAGTTTTGATCTAGGATCAATGTGTTAAGTATCCATCCGCATATCATTATTATTTTATTTCATACTCGCTTTATTATGTATTTAGAATGCATGTTTAAGGGTGTATGATGATGAGACCTTAATAAAGATAATTAAATTGGTAGCCAATTTGCACGCGAAAAACCCTCGTTAAATATCAAGCATTTATTTTCCTTCCATTGAGTAATTCTTGCTCAAGATCCGAGATTGGCAGGGGTTGTTGGCCAAAGTCAAGCCCTTGTCCGTCAAAGATGTGCTTGAATTACGAGGCTTTGTTCCATATCGGTGTCGTGTCCAAGTTGTGGTTTGTTGGCCAAAGTCAAGACCACTTCTTGTCCATTGACATTGATTACGAAGCTTCCATGTCAATGGGTCCGAGCTTGACTGGGATCACTAGGTTTGTTGTGCCAAAGCCAAGGCCTAGTTGATTCAGAGGAAAAAGGTTAGGGTATACATTCAATGTATAGACATATATAAGATATATGTTTGGGACTTGGATGTCCACCTACTGGATCTAGGAGTTGGATTAGATCCAATTGATCTTCGAGATCTACCTAGTTAATTATCATACAATTTGTTGGCCAAAGTCAAGATTGTGTGATATTTAACGGGATCCTAGCCCACTAGGAAACACGGTTTCCCGAGTACTCAACAGAGGGTTAGAGGCTCGACGAAAATAGTGGGAGGTAAGTATTGAATTTGCAACATTTGTTCAATTACTCGCCATACGCGCTCAAATAAATCACACACACGTCATATTTATCAAAAGTATTAGTTGGACTAATATTTTATGTTGTTTTAAAAATATATATAGTTGGACTATATACAAACTCATTCAATATATAGTTGATTTTATAATTGGATTATAGTAATCAATATAATTGAATTAAAATGATAGTTGATTTTATAATTAGATTATAGTAATCAATATTAAAATTATACTTGATTAAATAATTGGATTATTGTAATCATTATAATAAATAGTACTTTATTAAATTGATTAAATAGTTGGACTATTAAAATCAAGAAAGAATTGAAAAGTTGGATATTTAAAATTAATATGGGATTAAAATATTTTAAATGATTTAATTTTCAAATTGGGAATAAATAATAGGTTACTTTATTTGATAAAATAACTCATTATACCTTAAGCCCAAAATTAAGCAAGATAAGTAGAGCATAAAATCTTTGGAAGATTTTTGTGATGATGACTTTAATGCTTAATTTAATATACTTGTCATAAATCTAATTTTAGATTTAAGAAGTATTAAAATTGAAATTCTTGGAGAATTAATTGACTATTCATGTAAAGTCAAAATTTGCAATTGGGCGTGTTACACAAGGTGCACATCGTTTCGATATTCCGAAACCCAAGGCTTGGCCAAGGTTTGTGAAATATTGAAAAGATAATTGACATATCTACCATTAGGGTATGTACTTAAATTAGGAACTGTTATAATGTAACTAGTTTGACTAGAGACATTATCTCTATATCAGTGTTTAATCCGTTGCGGATAAACCTTTATATTCTAGAACACTAAAGTGTTTTATTATATAAAGATGATACTGAGATAAACACATTAGATGTGAATAACAGAATTTATATTGACAAATAAATAGCTCAAATTGATTTGATCAATAGAGACTTATTTGTGGCATTGTTGTCTGGGACACAATTAAACGAGACTCGTATATCCACACTTTTGAAGAGTAGGTACTAGGACTGATTTGACTATTCAAATAAGGTCTGCGAATCTAGTTTAGTACCTAAAATACTATTTACTTGGTAATAGTGAAAAGGCCACCGATCTGTTAGCCTTATTCATGGTGAAGATAGTGGGCCCATATCTAGCTAGGGTAGATATGAACATGAATATTTCGTGACCTTGACGGATGTAGCATCACGTTATGGTTATGTGTTACTTTTGAAGAACACAAATCGGAAACATCAGAGTTTCGACACGAAATAGAAAAACAGATCGGCTATAGTATTATTCCGCCACGGTAAGGCCATAATGGAAAATACTTAAGCAGTAAGTTTCAAACATACATGAAAGAGTATAGTATTCTTTCAGATGAGGACTCCTCCCGAGACACGTCAGTTTGACGGTGTGTCCAAACTAAAAACCGAATTTTGTTGGACATGATAAGGTTTATCACGAGTCGCTCTGAGCTACCATTTCCTTCTAAAAGATATGTATTAACAGTGCAAAAGTTATTTAGAATAAGGTTCCATATAAATCTGTTTGACAGATATCATATAGGATATGAACAGGAAGAAACGAGGTTTCTCATTCCTGATAATTTGGGTATGCCAGGCATAAAGTTTGGATGATACCAAACTAAGACCCAAATTGGATTAGTGCCAATATAGGTTATCCTAAGGGAAACCATAAGTATAGTACTTATAAATCCCACATGAGAACAATGTGATTGTTGCTCACCATGCGGTTTTCCTGAGAGGAATACCGATATGCAGTGGTCAGTGGGAGGATAGTGATACTCAATGAAAATCGGAGTAATACTATTCATAGCACGAAGTCCTTAATGGAACACAAACAATTCATCTATGATGAATCTGTACCATTAATCTTCAAATACACAAGAAATCGGGTAGATCGGACAGAGTCAGAAAACAACCTAGGGTATGGGTTTCTGATCTAACCTCATTAAGATGTCAATCTTATGAAGAATATCCACCGACTACGTTTTGAGGAAGTGATACGAGGTATCGACTCCCTAATATGGCAAAGTGCCATGAGTCCGAAATGGATTCCATGTATAACAACTATTTTGGATACTGGTTGTTGTACCACAAGGCATTGTGCCTATGGTGCATTAACGTCTTCAAGGAAGACATACATGGAAGGCAAACATACCCACGTACAAAGCTGGGCTTTTGACGGAAAGGTATCGTTATCAACATTGTGTTAATAACGGTTCAACCTTTTACCTGTTGCCATGGTAAATCCATTTTGAAGATGCTTGTAGATAACTGTATATTTCATTTATGAAATGTGTCAGTTACAAATCAAAATCGCTTTCCTGAAAATGAAACCTTTTGGAGGATGTTTACAACATCCTGACGATTTTGTATAACCGACAAACAAGGTTTGCGGGTTATTCGATCCATGTTTGGATCAAAGCAAGCATAAGGTTCTTGGAACTGACGTTTTGAAATAATCATAATGGTTTATGATTTAACTCAAAACGAAATAATTCTTGTGTATATAAGGAGGTTAGTGGGAGAGCGCACTGACAGTGAAATTCCCATAAAGCAATTGGTGAAAGCTTGGCTTTCATAGATATTCTTTCAATAGAAATTCTCCGTAGAATTCTGGGGAGTAACAACCTTTATTCAGGGAATAAAGATCTACTGGGATAGATTTGGAGTTGTTAACACTCTCTGGGAAATTGTACATTTAAAATGTACTTGTATTGGTGTCTCATACGCTTCGAGCATATGGAGTCACAATCAGGTCAATCCAAGTGATAGTCACTGGATTGAATTTAAGGACATCTGTTAGTATCTTAGAGAACTAAAGATGTTGTCTTAAACTATGGAGAAGGAGAACTTGAAGTGACAGGGATCACTGTTGCAAGTTTCCAAACCGGTAAATACTGCGGTACTATAAAGTTTGAACACTGGACAGTGAGCTGGAAATCTTCCGAGCAAGATAACTGTTGCCGAATTAAACAACAATGCGGATTATTGTTGCAGCTGAGGCAGCAATAGAAGCCATTTGGATCGATAATAAATCTAATTAGATTAGATATAGTTCTGTTAGCAGCTGAGCTAGGCGTCAGCACAGGCTAAAGAATTAAAGGTCTCATCAACGATCCAGATATATACTTCTATATCATCTGATTCGTTCGGATCATACATCGTGGCGATGTGATGATCGTGTAAATCGCGTCAGACGATAATAAGCAAATCCGCTGACGAAAACCTTTCCTCAGCAATTTGAGCGAATTGTACATAGTTCGGGTGTTAGACACTCGAGTGACTGGCTATGTGCCAAGTGTGGAGATTGTTGGACAAAATGACCCATAGCGTCACTATTTGCACAGATCATTGTGTTGTTGTAGCAAATAACTATGTGACAAGGAAATTGCACTCTCATCATTTGTGATTAGATCACCATAGATATATAAATGAAGAGAGGTCCCTATGATTAGTTCCTGGATTGAGATGATATGAGACAGTATCAGTCCACAAAGGATTAATCATTAAATATCCCTAGCCGTAGTATTATCGAGACTGGACATCGATAATGCGGAATAGGCTAGTATTGCACTTGTGTGCGTTGTGAGGGCACAACGGCATAGTTCTCATATATATAAGTGTTGGATACTTATGCAAGTGCGATAGGAGGTCGTGTTTCACCGATGGTACGGGAAACAGCTTCGCTCTGGATAGACCCCTCGGAATCCCATGGTATTATGAATATGTGTCTATGGGAGGCCGAAATCAAGGTAGGTGTGTATAGTCTTAACCTGAGACTTACATCGCTAATGCTTACGACAATCGATATACTTTAGTTGAGGTCGTCTAGGACTGTAACCGGTTCTGTGTACGCCAATGCCGGGTATATTGAGAATCGTAGTGTATTGGATGTGATGTCAAGACGGAAGTATCACTCCAGTCATAGTGGAGATGATGTCACGCAGGATACGGTATTAGTGCTCTTAAGAGATGCGCATCCAATCGTGATATTATGACCAGGTCATGAATATCCGATTATAGAGACTAGTTACCAGACATCCGATATGTGTTTCGGACGGGGCAGACACTTATCCAGCCCCAGCCCTAGCACGTGACTATCCGATACTGGGCCGATACGCACAATACATTAGTATACTACGCTTGATATAGATCTTAATATTCTTTAATGGATATGTCCGGAGAATTAGGTAGACTTGGTGCTTTGCTAGGAGTCGACCTTGTCTCGTAAATCGGTAGAACGTAGTACTTGGTACGTACGTGATTCGGATACTCCGACGACCGTATTTACTGCCAGATTATCCGGGGATCTCATGGGTCGCTTCCCGATAATCCACCGATGACGCACAACTCGCACTCTTGAATAATCTGGGATTATAAAGAAGAGAGAGAGAAAATTAATCTAGGATTAATTACGGAGATATTTTATCTAGGATAAAATATCGTCTAGAGAGAGATAACGATTAATTTGGAATTAATCGGTAAATTAATATATTCGATATATTAAACGAAATTAGATTTCGACGCGGAATTAAAATTAGATTTTAATTCGGGCAAACGAGTTAATTTAGAATTAATTCGTTAGCGACGTAAATAATAATTTCGCTAGCCGCAATTATTCGATTGAATTAACGTCGCGACGTAAGCTCGGTATTTCGGAAATATCGAACCCGAACGCGTGAGTGCACGTGGGCCCACTTTCATTTGGAAACGTGTGGGGCCCACATGACACATGTCATATTATGCATTATTTAAATCTAATGCATTGCATGTAGATAGTGTACATTGCACTCAATGTCATTGCATGGAATTGAGTGTTTGACACTCTAAGCCATTGCATGATTTGTGTCATAAATTTATTATTAATTTAATAAATTTTTATGGCATAAATATAAATTGATTTTTGGTAAATCATTTTAACTCAATACAAGATCATCTCTCTCAAATTTTCTCTCTCTCACGCCCAAAACTGAAACATGTTACTGGTTTGGAACCAATTTTGGCGTGGACTTTAGGGAAGCAAAGAGTGAATTTTCATGGTGAAAATTCAAGTGCTAGCACACTACGAGTCTTGCGAAGGTGGTAGGGAGGTTCACCCATGAGGCGGGATTCATCCGACGGAGTTTGGAGCTTCGTTTTGAGACCCGAAACTGCCAAGACAGTGAGCATGGACTGCTGCAGTGGGCTTACAAAGGCAGTGCGTTTTTGGGCATGATTCATCTTCAAATCGACATAACCGATCAATGTAAGTATTCCGCTATCTTCGTTGGTGTATTCACGCATGTTTTCATGTCTTGATTTGATCTTGGGACCTAGATTTTTACCACAGATAATACTATGACTAGGGATATTAGTGATTAATCCTTCGAAGACTGATACTGTCTCATATCATCTCAATCCAGGAACTAATCATAGGGACCTCCTATCATTTATACATCTAGGTGATCTAATCACAAATGATAAGAGCGCAATCTCCTTGTCACATAGTTAATTTGTAAAACAACACCATGATCTGTATAAATAGTGACGCTATGGGTCATAACTGTACAACACTTTGATCATTGGGATTCATTCCCGAACTGAATGGGTGATGGCGTTTTGGTCCATATGCGTGACTCTTTGATCTACTGGGGAGTTTTTTCTATGATGATGAGGTGCTTCGACCTCTGGGATTCATTCCCAAACTGTTGATAATATAGGCCTCGACCCTAGGATTCCTTCCTGAAATGTCGAACAGATGGTGGTGAGGCACTTCGACCCCTGATATGTCCTTATTTTTTAGGATCTTTTCTCGTCCTTATTCCCAAGGTTGTTCTATATTCTTAGAGTTCTTCTCCATTCCCGGAGTTCCTCTCCATTCTTGGAGTTGTTCATCCTCGCCACTTTTTCTTTTTCTTCAAAGCCTGCGAACACAAAACAAAATTGTGTGTATGCGACGTGTATGCATGTATGCATGGATGCATTCCTACTCTGATGGGGTTTCTTTGTCCTATCGGCTTGATGTCATCCTTGGTTAGGCATTCCTTGCGCTAGAGGGTTTTCTTCACCCATCTAGGAATCCTTTTGGCCTTTGGCGCCCTTTGACTATAAAAAGCTTTGGTCGCCCCTTTGGCCTGCTTACAGTTTCCTTCTGCCAATTCTCCTCTGGTGATTGCTCAGTTCTCTTTGGTCCCATGGCTCAAGATCCCATTGTGTCCCTTATTTACGGAGTGGTAGACTGGTCATCCCTAGATCTGGCTCAGTTTTCTGTTATCCGCTACCTGTAACCGGGTCAAGGTGGATTACGCCTTTTTGAAAGCGGCCTCATCCTTTTGGGATACTGAAAATTTTGTCTTCCAATTCCCAGATTTCAAAATATGCTATTTCCCTGAGGATTTTACTGACATTCTTGGCTTGCATTTTCCTCTTACTACTCTTCCAGCGATGTAGCGTTTCCAATGTCAATACCCTCGGGAATCCTTCGAACCTTTCCGTTGCTATCCCGAGGAAGCGGAAAATATATTGCCTTGTGCTTTGTCTATTGAGTTACAGGTCCTTCTACGTGTATCTTCCAGGATGAAGGTAGGGTCCCGCCCCTAGAGGAGTGTATTCTTATTATGTATCTTGGCCCAATACCTCTTAGTGGGTTGTGTTAGTACGAGAGGCGAATATCATTTATTGCACATCATCGAGGGCATCCGATGTCGTCATAATCCTTCCCCCGTTATCTTGGCCGAGATGCTTCATGGTTTAGACAGGATAAAGCACCATCTTATAAGCCGATTTCTTTGGAGTCCACTTGCCTTGTAGGTTCATCCTATCTTTTGCCTAAGCTGTCCTTTCGGATTTTCAACTTAGCAGATTGCTCTATCTTGCCTGAGTCGCCTTTTCAGGTTTTCAAATTAGTGTGCTAGAAATTTTTTTCTTTTTTTTTCTGATCTGTCCTCATTCTCGAGGCTCTTTGCTCGTCCTCATTCCCGAGGTTGTTCTACTCCTCTCCATTCCTGGAGTTCTTCGTCCTCATTCCTGAGGCTGCTCTACTCTTCTCCATTCTCGGAGTTCTTCTCCTTGATCTCTTGATCTTGGTCCAGCATATAAGAGACAAAAGATGTGATTTATAATTACTTGACTTTAATCTTTCCCATTTAGCTGAGATTTATGCAATCTATGAACATCTTGAACATTTGTTTCAATAAAGGCGTATGAATTACTTCTTAGTACATATGTAGGAAGTAATGAACTACATTGCAAGGATACCTCTGTCGCTAACTGTTCCTCACAGATTTTACAATTAACCATTTTTCTTGCTCACTCATGCTCTATATTTTGCTTAGGCTGTCCTTTGTGGATTTTTAACCCAACGATCCTTTTTTTCCATTTGTAATGCAAAGTATTGTTTCAGCCTGTCCACATTGATGGGCTCGGTGAACTCGTTCTCTTCCAAATCTGAAAGTCTAACTGGCCCATTCCCCATCACCTTCTTAACTAGGTAGGGCCCTTCCCAATTGAGCCTGAACTTTCCCCTTAGGTCCATCATTAGTGGCTTCGACTGCTTGAGCACTAGATCAACTTCTCTGATCTTGGTGGGACGCACCTTCTTGTTGAATGCCCTGGAAAACCTATTCTGGTATAACTACATTTGGTGCAGGGCCTTTATCATTTTCTAATCTAATAATGCCAGCTGTTTGAACCTCTACGAGGCCCATTCCTGCTCAGACAATCCTGCCTCTGCTAGTACCCCATTGACTGTATCTCTATTTCCACTGGTAACACTACATCTTCTAACCCCTGTCTCATCTGCCTGTACCATCATCGTCCCCAGCGCTTCGGGTTCTATGGCCAAATAAAACACCAAGGGTTTGCCAGGACTTGGGGGTTTCAAGACGGGCAGTTTAACCAAGTATTCTTTGATTTTGTCAAAAGTTTCTTGACTTTGCCTATTCTACTCCAAAGGCTGGTCCTTCCTCAACAACTTGAAGATGGGCTCAATACTAATGTTAACTTGGCAATGAATCGACTGATATACTAGATTTTCCCGAGAAAAGCTCTAACTTCCTTTTCTGTCTTCGGTGTAGGTATCTCGATAATTGCCTTGATCTTTTCAGGATCCACTTCTATCCCTCCCATTGCTACCGTATGCCCTAACAACTTTCCTGATGTTACCCCAATCACACACTTCTTGGGGTTGAGTTGGAGGTTGTACTTATCGACTCTGTGAAGGAATTTCTCCAACGCTTCTATATGTCCGACACTCATCTCTGATTTAAGCATCATATCATCCACGTATACCTCAATCTCCTTATGCATCAAGTCATGGAATAATGTAGTGGCCATTCGTTGATAAGTGGCTCCCGCATTCTTAAGTCCAAACAACATCACCTTGTAACAATATGTACCCTACTCAGTGACGAAGACAGTCTTATGCTTTTCTTCTTTGGCCATGAAGACCTGGTTATATCCTGAGAATCCATCTGCGAATGAGTACATAACAGATAGAGCCGTGCTATCAACCAACACGTCTATATGAGGTAGGGGAAAATCATCTTTCGAGCAAGCTTTGTTGAGGTCCCTATAATCCACGCACATTCGGACCTTTCCATCCTTCTTCGGTACCGGCACAATGTTGGCTAAGCACTTGGGGTACTTCACCACCTCTAAGAACCTCACATCTATCTGCTTCTTGACTTATTCCCTAACATTTTCGGCCCATTCTGGCCTCATTCTTCGGAGCTTCTGTTTTACTGGTCTCATGTTCAGATAAGTTGGTATCATGTGCTGGGCAATACCCCTGTCCACTCATGGCATGTCTTCATAGGACCAAGCGAATATTTTTGCATATTTTATTAATATTCTCTCTAATTCTTTCCGCTCATCAAAGGTAACCTCACTGGCAATTAAAATTTCCTTGTGGTTTTCACATGTACCAAGATTAAATGCATTTGTCTTCATTGAGCCAATGTCAAATATGCTCATGTCATACATGTTATGATGCAGAATAACAGGGAAAGACTCGAACAAGTAAGCAAAATCAAGTCTTTATGATTAATAAATGCAAGATTACAATCAAATAAGTCAGGAAAATAAAAATCTTCGTAATTTATAGTCTTGTCTTCTTTCGTCTTCTTGCTTTCTTCGAGCGTCAGATTCTCCAACTGCAGTAGTTTTTCTTCCTATTTATCTTCCTCTTTGTCACTGCTCGAGAAGTTTTCCCATAAATCTCTCCCATTCTCTTATTTTATCTTCACTGCTGCTATCCTATATCCCCATGCAATAAGCTTGGTAGTTGAGAGTTTTGAGGATAAAGCTTTCAGGCGGGCCGAAGTTGATCATGTAGGTGGGTGGTGGAACGGAGTGGTAGTTGGGTAGTGGGTTTCCGTGTGTGTTGGGTTATTCTTTTTCTGGTCGGATATTTTATGGGTGTCAATGAGGTTTTGGATCTCATGCCTAAGGCGAGTGCAGTTGTCAGTTTCATGGCTTTTTTGTTGATGGAAGTGATAGTATAGGTTTAGGTCGAAGTGATGTGGCATCGGGTTTGGAAGTGGTTTAGGTTCTAAGGGTTTTAGGGGTCCTTGCCTCTTCAGCTTTTCAAACACCTTTGACAAAGGTCTGCCAAAATTGGAGAATCGCCTATTTCTGATGGTAGTGACCTCAGCAAGAGCGAGCTTAGTCCCTGAAGGCCCCCCAATGCTCTTTCTATTCTGGCCATAAAACTTTCTGTTCTCAGCTTCCTCTTCCTCGATATCCATGGCAGTTTCTCTTAACTGTCGAAAGTCACTAATCATGAAGGTCATCCTTCTCAGCTTATATATAAATGAAGGGCTTAATACCTTTAATGATGATCTTAATCTGGTCCTTCTCTGAGGGCCGTGTCTGTATCTTCAAGAGCTGGCTTCAATAGCGATCCATATAATCTTTGAAAGTCTCTTCTGGCTTCCGTTTGGTGTTTTCTAGGTCACGGAGTGACAAGTCTATCTCCATGTCCGTGACATATTGGTTCAAAAAGGCCTCCGCTAATGCCCTCCAATCATCATTTACCTTTTTCTCCAGGCCATAATACTATACTATGGGCGCTACTTCCAGTGACATCTTGAACATCTTCTGCACCTAACGCTTCAAAAAACCCACTACACTCATTACTGAAACATATTGTTGGAGATGGACCCTGGGATCTCCGTTTCCAATGAACTTGGCCATGTCAGGCATCTTAAACTAGGGAGACAGCTGTTCTTCGAAAGTCATCACATCATAGTCTAGTGGATCTTCATGTTTTCCCTTCATCTTACCGGTAACCGACTCTATTTGTTCTCTGAGTTTCTGTAACTCTACCTGAGGCCCAGTTATCCTTCCCACAACATACTCAGCCATGTCATCATCAAAAACATGGATTTCTTCACTCACCCTATTCGGGGCTCCTCACGCCTTCCATCCTCGTTATTTTCCGTTCCCACTGTGCGGGGTACTGTCAGATTGGCCACAGCGTTGGTCAAAGCTTGTAGTTGCTCGGTAATTTTGGTGATGTTGGTCTCCAATTGATTCATGATGGAACTTTCAGTGCCTGACGTATCCATGCTTGCTAACCTCTTCTTGGAAAGTCTTCCTTCTTCTCTAACCCAACAGATATCTATGATGGCTTTTAAGACAATGGGTTATCATGATGCGTGTATGCATGCGATGCATGAGATGCACGAGATGCATGAGATGTATGTGGTTATCAAAACAACATATACCCTTCCGACCTTATTCCTCCCGCACTCGTGGTAAGTCCATTTCTACCCTAGGTATGGCTCATTTTATGCACAATTATGGGGTACATAAAATCATTCTCTCCTACGTTACAGGGGTGAACCTTGGCTACCTCAGTCCATCTTCATCTGTAAAAGACAAAGACCGTCCATTTACAATATTGACTAAGCCTATTATGGGGATCGTGCCATTGTCTAGAAACGATGAATTGGGCCCTTGGTAATCACGGTTGTGGCGGGGATGGACTTGGAGATATCCAAAAGTATACAAATATGCCATAACAAGGCATACCCTTCCTGGATGAAAGCCAGTGCGGATATCAGACTCATGTATCTAGCATATTCGGATCATGTTTGGACCTTCAAAGCCCATCAAGGATTTCATACAAGTTGGCCCGTTATCATTTTAAAGCGTTCAATCAGATTATCGTGAGGTGTAAACTTGTCCCAATTGAAAAGGCCCAACATGTTTACACTTTTGAAATAAGGTGGCCAAATAACTTCAAATGATAGATGGCCCAAACACAATGTGGTCCATCATCATTTTGAAAACTTTTGCCCAACCATCATAACATACAAACTCGTCCCAGTTTAAGTGGCCCAACAAGTTCGTATCCTATGATGAGAGGTCCAAATGGATCCAAATGATAATAGGCCTAAGCACAAGCATGAGGGGGTAGCTTCCATAGGAAACATAACTATGGTTCGTATTTGGGCTTACAAGGGTATGAATAGGGCTCTCATCGGCAAAGGGTTTCACACAACTAGGTCTCCCCACAGACCAAATGAGCACGCCTTTTTTATACCCTAGGGTACGTGCCAACGAGTGATGGTTATCATCACATAACGATCCACCGCCTTGAATGAAAGCGACTTCACGATACATGACGCCATCGAGGGTAAGAGGGTATACAAAATATATGAGACTTGGTTAACCAAGGCCAAAGCCACGGACACTACAAGGCATTGTTTCGGGGCCGATTCTCTATCCCCAGTGGAGTCTCCATCTGTAGGAGCGAAGCAGGGTTTACCGCTATGCCTATGATGTTCGGCGACCACGACACTGTTGGGCTCGCATCCCGTAGAGAGTATAGATTAGCCCGTGAGGGATTAAATCAGAGAATAAAAGAGTCGCCACCCAGCGTGAACTGTGAAAGATTTAAGGCCGCACTCACCCCTCGTAAGGGAAGACCTCAAACCGTTGGGTTCAGAATGGTCCCTTACTTATGCCAGTATAATGGACGGGTTCACAAAATGGTATAGCCAAGTCTTAATGCACTTCATGCATAAAAGCGAATAAAAATGTAATAACATACCCAACCAAAATAATGATCACAATAACGTAGTTCCAAAAGCACATTAAATTAAGAAATACGAGATGCGATAACAAAAATTATAATAGACAATCAAAAGCAGGAAAAGCGTCAATAAATAAATAGCAAACAAAAAGGGGGTTAATAACGCATATATGAGTATTTCTCGAGTGGCACATGGAGTTGTACCCAAGTACAGACCGCACTACCGTCCATTCCGATTCGGCTACAGAATTTATGTCTGGGTTTCCATCTGATGTGCCGCAAGGGATAATAACATACATAATCATCAACATGAACAAACAAAATAATAAAATAACAATAAATAGACAAAAAGATAAATAATAAAATAAAGGCAAAATAATAAATAACGATAAATAGATAAAAAGATAAATAAAAAAATCAAGGCCAAATAATAAAATAACGATAAAGAGACAAAAGGATAAATAACAAAATGCCAAAGAAGAAAATGAGACAAGAAATTTAGCCGTCTTTGATGTAGGGCTTCGCATACCTGACTGGACATATTTCACGCCCAGCCAGGCATGCAGCGCCCAGAACTATGAAAATAAATGTGGGAAGGGTGCCCTAAAGTCTTACCTTTTAAGTTGCTTTCTCAGAAGTACATTAGGCCGTCGCTGGAAGGATCGCTGGTTCGCTATTTCTGGTTTGTTGTTTGCTATTTGCTATTTGCTGTTTACTATTTGCTATTTTTGGCTGCTGTTTCTGGTTATTTTTAGTGCTGTTTTGGTTGTTTTGTTTGATTTTTCGGTCTTTTTGGCTGGTTGTTTTCTGGTTGTTTTTGGACGCTGTTTTGGTTGTTTTGTGGTTTTGGTTGTTTTTGCCGATTTAGTTGCTTTCGCTGTTTTGGTTGTTTTTTTTTGTTTGGTGATTCTCGTTTTTCTCTGGTTTTTTGGTTGTTTTTTTTGGGTGGTTGGCTGATGACCGGCGTAATCACACACGTATAACGCAAGCGCACATATCGTTCAAGTAGTATAAAAATATCGATCCCATGAGGAATTAATACCTAAGCTATTAATTTATGAAGCCAAATAATTACGAGTATCTAATAGATTGGTTGTTTGATTGGATGGTGATTTTAGCTAAAGACAAGTAAATAAAATAGGCAAAAGTAAATTGAAGGGAAATTTAATAATAAGAAACTATCCATGGTTGTGAATTCTTCAAATATTTTTTAAACATGAAGTGGTTATCTCATGTTTATGTAATATATTGGTTTATTAATGATCGTTATAAGGAAGATCGTGTGCTATTAAGTCTAAGGCTGAAACCTAAAATTCCTTTGTCAAGTTTATTTTAAGTTTACCACATCAATCTTATTAATGGCTAGTCAACAAGAAGCATTAAGCTTAAGACTTAATAAATAAACATTTATATTACCCAAACTGTAAAATAACCCCTTATAAACCAGTGATATTGTAATTAATCACAACCCTAGATAACGGGTTTAATTACCACACATATCTAAGGCTAGTAAAAGCTTAAATAAAGTAAATGACATAAAGTAAATGCTGAAAATTAAAAAGGTAAATAAAACAGTAAAGAAAATGCTGGGGGTTAGAGGATCCACTTTTATTACTTCTATTTAGATATCTCTCTTATTATAATATATTAACTTTGGGTGATATTACCAACTGACCATATAGGCAGTATCCTGATTAAGTAAAATTTATAATTAATTCCAACCGACCATACATGTGGTATCCATGTTTAGTCAGGTTAAAACCAATTTTAAGATTAAGTTAAACTGACCATAAAGGCAGTATCCCATTAAGTCATGTTTTAAATAGTTTATATATTATAATTAAGGGAGATTAATCTAAATATTAGTAATAAAAGCTTACATTTCACCCCAGCAGAAGAGAGTTACCTACTCATGCTGAATAGTAAAAGACTGAAAAGTAAAGAAACGAAAGTACTATTGCGAAAAGTAAATAAAATTAATTACAGAAAGCTGTAAATAAACAAGGAAGATACAATCTTCTTAGTATTCTTAAGGAATTCCTCATAAGAAACTATGACTTGAATTCTGAAATCTGGCCTCAATTTTTAGGGAAATTTTGTGCCTCCGCGTCCCGACGTGTGAAACCTTGCGCGTCGTTACGCGCCATTGATTGTTGACACGTTGCACTGCTTTTGCGGAGATGGTGAGCTAGATGTTGTGTTGGTTTGGTGAGTGGGTTTGGGCCAAGAGTGCTTTAAACGGAGGTCCAACAAGTGAGCCTGAAGCTAAACAAGTGAATAAAAATCTAATGAAACACCGATTCCCTTCCGACGACCGTTTCCCGCAATATCCTTAACTAAAAAGGTAGTGCCTCCAACTGAGACTCATCATCGGGTTTCACATGAAAAAATACAATGCCTACAGTCGCCCCCACTTTGATGGGACTTGTGCAGTGTGTGACTTTGAACAATCCTATCAAAGTTATGCAATGAATTTTCACTTACCTGGCTCGTCTGCTGCCTCGAGTTAAGTTGGTGTTGTAGTGGACCTCGATCTTGGGACGCATCCCAATAACTGCAACCGAAAACGGGGGCACCTCGACCCTGGGACGCATCCCGATACCGCTGGAAATGAGGGCCTCGCCCTCGAACAGATGATGTAGTGGGCCCTCGACCTTGGTGTTAGACATTATGTCCCATAGCGTCACTGTTTGTAAA